>JAOWBB010006583.1:0-22491 GCA_028565995.1 Ricinus marginatus | reverse complement strand
AATATACTTATATAAAGTATATATAATATATATTTTATTATAAATATTATATATATTATAATCAAAATTCAAAAAAGTTTTCAATTTCAAGTCCTTTAAAAAGGTTGCCTCAAACTTTCTTCATCAAAAAAAATTACGAATCATGTTTAAATGTAATAAAATGAAAAATGAAAAATGTTTTGAGTTTCCAATATCAAAATATCTGATATAAATTAAAGTACTTAATTAGTTTTACCGTAAGTAATACTGTTCCCGAGAGTTTAACAATGATCTCCATGGTCTTGTAAAATTATCTGGTTCCTCATCAGAAAGCCAGCCTGAGATGGCTATTGTAATATGAAGTTCTGAATGCATTATAGGATCTCCGGTCAGTATTCCAAATGCGAATTCTTCAACTTCACCAACTCTTTTTTTCATTTTGAATCCTAAAAATTTTAATTGAATTGGATTTTTTCCTGAACATCGTTTAAAACAATTATATTATTACAATATAATATTAGAAAATGCAATAGATAGACTACTTTATAAGAAAATGCAATTTTTAATATTATATTAAGTTTATTATCAAAGAACTAAAGGATATTATAAATTGTTTTTAAAAGAATCCTTTGATACTGGAACAAATAATTTTTAATCTTATCAAAAATAGTTTATTGAAAAGCACTTTTAATTCGTGTTTTTCAAAACGATTACATCCTAGGCCTCCTAGCAGTATAGGAACACATTCTTATATGAATTCTTACCATTGTCGAAGATGATAACGAAAAACTTCGGTAAAAGAAATGACCTATGGTTTAATGATAGTCTAACATTATTTCTCTCTTGTATGAAAGTATAAATATCTCACCCGTTAATCCGGCTCCAGCAACTCCGAACAAAGAACCAATTAGGGCAATTCCTGCTGTTGAGCCCAACACAGCTGCGCTTCCGGCACCTAATATAGTCCCAACTCCAGCCCCAATTAGAGGTGCCGCTAATCCTCCTGTTAACCCCAAAACTGCTCCTCCCCCAAGAGTTGCTAATCCAATTAATGCATACCTTTTTACTTTTCTATTTCTTTTTTTCCTTTTCAGTTCATTTTTTTCTTCTCTAGAATTTAAATCATGATGAATGCAAAATTTATTAACTTAAAATTTAACATTATATAAAAATTTTATGCAATAATATTATTTACTTTTTAATTTTATTAATATAAAATTTTTAAATTCAGAATGTTTATAAAACATCAGAAATAACCTTCATCGAACTGTTTAAATGTATTTAACTGAATGTATTGTTTAAATGTATTTTAATATTGAATTAATTTTTTTCATTTATTTGGGTTTTTCTAATTCTCTTTATTTATATATAATATGCATGTTGTGAGCGGACATAAATTCACCTATTATTGAAAACTGTGTGATGCTTCTTAGATGAAATTTAAAAAATTCAATAAATTTTTAAGGGTATCCAAGTATTTGAAAGATTTACTCACTCAGTAAGCGATCGACTTTCTTCTGTTAAGAAACGTACTACCGACACTTCATAAAGTTCAACAATTTCTGGTGGAACATTCAACTGAATAGATAAATGCTGAATTAAGACTCTCATCCTAGAATCATATTTTCCTAAAAAGAAAATAATCATAATTTATAAAAAAAAAAAAATTACATGTTTCTAACCATCAAAGACTTGTAAACATGTTATTTTGCAATATTAAAATATTATGGAATACTCTGTGAAAATAAAATTTGTTATTTAGAATTTAGAAATTTTTTATTTAATTTATTCAGCATTTTATATATTTATATAAATATATATATATAAATGCTTAAGTTTTATATTCAATTCATAGTATAATAAAAAAAACTTCAATTGAAAATGCAGAAACTTGAGTGAAAAATAATATAGGAATTAATTCTATCATTAATTCATCATTACCTCCTCTAACTGAAAGATAAAGAAGATCCTCAATTATTAAAACTGCTTTTCCAGCTACATTCTCTTCATGTAGGAGAAGATCTTTATAAGCATCAATGCTCTGGCTTCCTTGTCCATCTAATAGATTTAACATTACAGATTCTACCTAAAAAAATTATATTTTTTCTTAAGATTGAAAAGGTGAATTTTTATGAACAATATGAAAATAATTTTCAATTCATAAAAGTAAATAAATATTACTATTCCTATTATTATAATTTTAGTAATACTTTCAATTGAAATAAGAATAACTGAAATAGAATAAAAGAATTAGGAGTTAAGTAAAAGGTATTTTATTTAATTTGTTTTAAAAACAAATTTGTGCTATTAGCTGCACATTCACTTCAAAACAGTAAATTTCATTTCATTATGAGTAAATGAAATTACAAAAATCATATTCATGATTACATACAAAATTTACAAATATTTACAACAATAAAAAAGTAAGTATTAAACAAAAATCAGAATTTTGTGACATTACATTACTTAGAGATACCTACAGTTAAGATCCATATTATATGTTAAGCATTTCATTGATAAAATTTTTTCAAACAAACCTAACATGAATTCAACAAAAGCTTATAAATATTTTCCATAGACCATTTCAAAACTGTGAATGTTGAATGTTAATGTTGCATTTTCTCATTTAACTATTTTAAAATTATCTGATGTTGAATGAAGTCATAATTAAAAATTTTAGGAATAAAAGTATTTATAGAAATAAGTATATTTATTCACATCTTTTATCAAAATTATAAGATATGAAACATTTTCTCCAATAGACATTAATCAAAGTCAAATGTTTTAATAACATCTTTGTACCTTTTTCATAGATTTTAACATTTTTGAATGAATTGACATCTAAACTTAGCATACCTTTTCTGGTAAATTTAGATGTTGTATTAAGATTGAAATCCACTGAATGCAAAATTTTTTATCCCATTGATTGTCAAAAAGTTCATGCAATTCTAAAGAAAAAATTGCAGCATAAGAATATGTTCCAGCATCTGACAAGAGTGATGGTAAATCTTTACTACCAGAACTAGAACTTGAACTTGTACTTAAACTGTCTGATATACTTTCATATTTTTTCTTTTCATTTATAAGGTCATCCTCTTGCATCATGAAGATATGTTAATATTTACTAAAATGTAAAAAGAATTTATTACAAGAACAAAATTTAAACAAAAAGAACACAATTTATATGTTTATATTCATTGACAATCAAAACAGAATTAAACCAACAAAAAGATCTTTTAAGTGTATGTATGTATATATATTTTTATTTTTTCTAAGCATTTAAGCTTCATACTGATTAAATATGTCACTAATTTATATCATTGATCTTGAGTTCCATAATTAAGAAGTTCTCTAATTAAAAAAGCATTATATTATCGAGTTATAATTATCTGATGAGTACCAATACAAAAAAAGAAAATTGTCTTTATTCTTACCATAAAAGATTTTTTGGATGAAATTTCTAAGCACGAAAAATCCCATAGAATAAACATATATATGCTTTGTATCAATTAAAAGAAATATCAAATCATAAACAGAAATTTAAAAATAAACAAAAAAAAATCAAACAAAAAAATTAAAAAAAAATATTTAAACTTATTTCATGCACATAAACACTAATTTCAAAAGTAAATATTGTTAGCAGCAAATAAATTATAACAAATTACAAATGTGATGTGCTTCAATGATAAAACTAATAAATAAAGTGAAATATATTTATTTCTGAAAGTCTTATTCTGCTATAATAGTAGAATAAAATTATTAGGTCTTATTTCAGTTTAATAATTTTATTCTCTTAAATTAAGCCTACAAAATACACATTCGTTAAATTTTTTTTGCTGCAATTAAGCAACAAGCCATTTGACTTGGTTTGGTTACATGTTCAATGGAAAGAAAATTGACTTAGTTAGTAGAAATAATCAGCGCTGTTTTTATTAGGTTTTTCACTTTTCAGTAAGCCCTCTACAGAAACGCTTTTTTATTCATAAAATGTCTCATCAAACCGGTATTAAAGGTAATGATTTCCATGAAAAATTTTAAAGCAAATACATTTTTTTAACATAAACGTGCCAATGTGAAATAAAAATACCACTTATGTATTATAAATGAATAATTTTAATTCCATATATATATATATGTTTCCATGATATTTAATTTTAAATATACTTAAAGATGTAATGAGCAGAATGTAATATCTATATTTCAATTACAATATTTTGCAGCCAATGACGATCTGAAGAAGTTTTTTAGTCAATGTAGAGATCATAACGTAAGAGTCTTCAAAGTATGTATCGAAAATGGTGAGTAGCTTTGTCTTTTTGCATTTAAAAAATTTTGCTGTTGAATTGGCAATAAAAATATAATTGAGTAAATTATTTTCAATTATAATTAATACCACTGTTATCATTCAACAATTTCTTATCATTCAACCTCTGCAGTTCTTTTTCCTTGTTGCTTGCAGTATGATGAAGGAGATAAAGTTATGAATATGGTAAGATGAAACTAAAAGTTAATGTAATGCTTTGAAGTTAACGGGAGATATAGAATTGTTAGAAAATGATTAAATTTTAAGTTTTATTAATATATATATTCATGTAATATGTTGTAAATTATCATTATTATTATTATTATTATTATTATTATTATTATTATTATTATTATTATTATTATATAAGAAATGTTATTTTTACCTATTGCTTTAATACATTAAATACTCATTTTTCTTGCTCATTTTTTCTTTTAGAAGAATTAGTGCTAGCAGGCTACAATAGTGTTCACAAATCCTGGGAAAATGATTTTGACAAATTTGTACCATCTTTAATAATTGAAAATCAACCTTGTTACATTTTGTTCAGGTATTGAAAAATTTTTTCTTTTAGTATTTAAATATTTGATTCATAACAAATAAAAATGATATCATTGAGAACACAAATTTTATTATGAATGTGCTAGGTATTAATTTAATATTACTTGAATAATCTTATTTTATTATTTTCAATATTCAATATTAATTTTAGATTTGATAGCAAAAATTCCAGTGGTTATAATTGGTTACTGATAAGTTGGTCACCAGATACAGCTCCAGTGAGGCAAAAAATGTTATATGCTTCTACAAAAGCTACTTTAAAAATAGAATTTGGTAGCAGTGATATTGCAGATGAATTACATGTTACAACCAAGGTATAAAAGTATATTTTGATCAAGCATAATTTTTTTGTTGTGATTATATCAATCTAATTTATCTGAAATTAAAATAATCATAATTCATGACATTACTTAAATTTTATAATGTTTAACAATTTAAATGATCTACAATGATTAATGACATATTTTTTACTTTAAATTAGATTCCAATATTAATTCATATACTTCTAAGATTTATGTAAATATTATTTACAAAATTTTAGTGTGTTCTCATTTTATTTATATCAGTTTTCATATAAAGATTTAGCCATTAAACTTATTAAAAGTTAACTATTAATTCAATAAAATTTTTTAGATTAATTTTGAAATAGTGTTTTAAAAAAATACCTATGAAAATTTATTGACTGTTTATATAAAATAAATTGTAAAAAATTTAAAATAGATTAAAAATTTTAAATTTAAAAAAAATGATTATAATATACCATCTATTTAATCTTTATCAATGACAATTGCTGAAACAGATGTGTGAAAGATTAATAGACAAATGAATAATAATCATGTACATGAAACATTTTTAATACAATTCCAAATAGTGAATTTGCATTAAATAGCATTACTGAATTCTAAAGAGCTATGAATTTATAAATATGCTTATGATATAAAGTTTTTTAATTATGTTTTACTTAAAAAAAATAATTAGTTATGTGTTAGAATTTCTCTTAAAATCTTTTATCAGGATGAAGTCAGCTGTTCTGCTTATTTGAAACGTAAAGAAGATATGAAAGGTCCTGCACCACTGACAAATCGAGAAGAAGAGTTAAAAAAACTCCTAAAGAATGAAATAGACAGTGTTAGTGAAATCAGTATAGATTCAAAACAAAAAACTCTCTCTGGAATTTCTTTTCCACTTTCTGATAATGCAAAAAGAGCAGTGATTAATATTGCTAAAGATATTACAGATTATGTTCAACTAAAGATTGGTAAGTATAATTTTTTATGCAGATGCATAATTTTCATAAATTATGGGTTAAAAAGGTTTTGATAAAAATTTTTTTTTTCCAGATATGGAAGAAGAAGAAATACATTTAAATGAATCTTGTCGTTTAAAAATTAATGAATTGAAGAAAAAAATTCCACTTGATGCAGCAAGATATCATTTGTTTAGGTTCAAACACACCTATGAAGGAGCTTACATGGAAAAACTAATTTTCATTTACTCAATGCCTGCTTATACTTGCTCTATTAAAGAAAGAATGCTTTATTCCAGTTGTAAAGCTCCTTTGCTAGAAAGCATACTCAGAATGGGAATTACAATTGATAAAAAGGTATAGATGTAAATTCATAACATTTGAATTATTTTAAAATTATTGCCTAAAGGAATTATATTAACTTTTTACCTTTGAAAAGCATGTTTTGTAAATTTTGAAATTTTAAAACTGTATATTGTATTGAATCAGAATCTGTATCAAATATAATAAAATCATTCAAATAGCTGTTAGTACATTTTTTGGGTAAACTCAAAATATAAATTTTAAAGAAATGTAAATTTTATATATACAATTAAAAACAGATTAATTCAGAAACTACATCCATTTATTTTTAATTTTCACGTTTAAATTTTGCACTGCAGTGTTTAAATCAATGTATGTTATCTGAATTTTTATAATGATAGACTTAAATGCATGCTATTTTTTATTATATTCATCAAAGTTAATTATAAAATACATAGAAAACTATTATTTATATTTTTTAGTTACATAAACGTTGAAGTATTTCTTTCACCTTTTCAGCTCGAAATCGATGCATACGATGATATATCAGAAGATTTCCTAATAAATGAGGTTCACCCAAAAGTAAATTTGCATCGTCCTAAGTTTGAGAAACCAAAAGGCCCACCAAACAGAGGTGCCAAAAGAATTACAAAACAACAGTAAAAATGTTATTAATCCTTTTTTTGTCTGTGATTTTTTTCATAATCAAATTAGTTATTTATGAATGAAAGTAATTGGTATTTCAGTTTTGTATACAATTTTTGTAGCATCGAAAAAATTTTATTTAAATAAATTATTCCTGTACATTTGAGATACTAATAAAAGGGAAAAACCAATGGTTTTATAAATAATAGGTTTTGTCCCGTAAAATTTAATTATCATATTAAAAATTAATTTTAGAAAGTTTCCTCA
The DNA here is from genome assembly GCA_028565995.1 of Ricinus marginatus. Lineage (NCBI taxonomy): Eukaryota > Metazoa > Arthropoda > Insecta > Psocodea > Ricinidae > Ricinus > Ricinus marginatus. Next base: position 15,187 of record JAOWBB010006583.1, on the reverse strand, counting down.
GAAAAAGATTCAATGCTTTTAAATATTTTCGGTTTTTTTAGCGAAATTTATTGATGGAAAATGATAATATAAAGTTAATTAATACATTAATGAAACATAATTTTTATATTATTTTAACAATTACACTTGAGATTTTTACTTTAACATAAATGCCTTTATGATAATATCTTACAATTTAACCATGGTAGTCTTTCAAACAAAATATCGAGAAAAACCTTTTATACGAAAGTGCTACAGCAGTTTATCTCTCATGAAAGAGTATCTCTTGTATTTTTATGCTTAACAATTTCATCAAGAAGTGAATCGATCTCATGGAATTTGTAAAGATAATCCATATTATATCAAAATTAAAAAATTAAGCAAGAGCTTTTTAGTATATTATCTATACTTTACATTTTTGTAGATATTTTTTTAAACATGATTATTAACATGAATACTAGAAAAAATTTTTTCACAGCTCTAAGAGCTGTCATAAATTTTAAAATGATTTTCTTAAAAATTCTTTAAAAATTTTTACATATAATTTAACATTTATAGTTAAACAGTACAAAACCTCAAGTAAAATTCTATTATTCTTGTGGAATTACTAACAATCTATTGTTTATTCCGTCAATATTCAAAGTCTAGCTTAAAACTAAATATTTAATCCATCATAAAAGGGACTCGAGATAGCTTTTTTGGTTGCATTTAAAAAGAATTTGTTCTTTCAAGTAGCGCTTTAAAAAGGCAATTTTTCTTCCTGTTCTTCTTTGAATTGTGTGTTTTGCCTAGAAGAATAATTATAGTTTTAAAGAATACAGCTTAACTCAAATATCATATATGTAAAAATGTATTGCTTTTAATTTTGTAATTAAAATTATGATAATCAATTAAATTTAGGTCTGCATTTAAAGCAAAATTCATAGACTATTGCACAAAATTTTAGATAAGTTTAAAAGCAAATAAAAGAATTGAATTTAGAACTTTTTTTGTAGATGAAGCTACAAATTAATTTCTGTCAGAGGTAATTATTGTTTAATAAATTTTACAGTGAATTAATCTTTCTTAAATTTTATCTTTATTAAAATTAAATATAATTATAATATTAAACATGGCAAAATCTGTGTATAAGCAGTTCATTATTTGGGTTTCTATAAGTATTTCAATTCCTCATAAAATTATTTTTAAAATAATTAAATCTCTTTTGATTCTGAAGTTCTTAATGAAAAAAGTCAAAAAATGGTTTTCATTATTCTCAAATAAGATCAAAATGTTGATACAACCAAATGTAATTTATTATCTGTTTACAAGAAAAATGTTTCTTATTGAAATCAAAATATTTGCAGCTTCAATTTACAAAGCCTCAATTTTTAATTTCATAGTGAAAAATAATTTTAAAAAATTCTGATGCAAATAAAGCACTCACTCTATATTCTTAATGCTAATCAAATATGTATAATTTCCAGCATTTGACATTGATTTTCCAGTTATTATTGTTGACAGCCATAATAAAGTACCAACTATGGTTCCAGCTAGTCCTCCTTTAAAATCAAATTAACTAATATTGAGCTTCTTTTTAAAAGTTTGTAAACTTAGCAATAATTGGTTTACTTTAATTCTGAGATAGTTTTATCCAATATTACATGAAAGTAAAATTCCTACTAACAATGTGAAAGGTAATGTGAAAAGGTAAAAGCTAAAATGTATTTTATTTATTCAATCCTTGCTAGAAGGATTGAGAATAAATTTCTTTTGATAATAACTAGCTAAGAATCTACTTAAATTGATAAATTTAAACAACAATTATTCCAGTATAATGCCTAAAATTTCAAGTTGAAATGATAAACATTTTTTAAAAATTCAGCTAATTATGTTATATAAAATTTATATATTTAAAAAAATTTTATAAGTAACTTTATTTCTTATTATTTGGGTTATTAATATTGCAAATTAAGGCTTCATGGCCATTTAAGTGGTTATAAAAACTAAATATAATACATATTAGGGATAAAATACATAATAAATATTTGTGATAAATAATAAATTAATATAAATATAAAATAATAAATATTTAATTCATTAGGAAAATGTAGTAAATCATAACATTAAACTAGGACTACTGCAATTTGAAATTCAATTCTTCAATAACTTTAAGAATGAACATATAGAACTTCAAAATTACCTGTTATAGAACCACTGAACATTCCTTTTATACCCAAATTAAATTTTGACAGAGAAACTGTAATTGCCCCAGCAATACTATGTTCAACAATTCCATATTTACCCCTATATGAAGAAATGGTTGATGATGTTAAGCTAAAATTTCCATTAAAAAAATCAGCTATCAGAATAAAAATTAATTATTATATAAAAGTGGTTTTTTTAAAAGATTTTTCTAAAATCAAACAATATAATATTCAAAATAATAAAATAATATTTTCTGAGTAAATTATTTTTTCAGTTGATTATGAGACTAATTCTATTAATTTTAAAAATTCTAATTTGATAAAAAAATTTTATTTATTCTTATATTGTTATTAAAAAAATTAAAACAGCTTACAGAAAAGTTCCAACAAAAGCTGCTAACTTAGGTCCATAAGCTAATCCTCCCTTTAGTAAAGCTTGAGTTGTATAATTAGTAAGTTTCCTTCTAGCATCATTTTTGTTGAAAAATTTTGTTGCATCATTATTATAAACAAATTGTTGATAAGCTTTATTATATTCCTTAAATCCACCATAAATAAAACCTGCGATTAATGCTGTTGTAACTACATTTATGGTAAGAATCATATCTGGGTGCATTTCTTCATGCTCACTAAAAAAAAATAATTTTTATTTATTTTTATATTTTTATTAAAAAAATTAAAACAGGTTAAAAAACTTCCAACTAAAACTGCTAACTTAGGTCCATATGCTAATCCGCCCTTTAGAAGAGCCTGAATAGTATAATTAGCCAGTTCTAGCATCATTTTTGTTAAATGATGAATGTTTCTATAGAATTTTGAGGATAGTGAAAAATTAATAATTTCTTTCATTTTTAAAAATACTAATAAAACAAATAAAAATAATCGCATTCATGACATTTTGCTTAAAGATTTTTTTATTTTGTTATAATGCCAATTAATGATCCTTTAAAAATGAAATTTACATTAAAACTTGAACAAAAATAAGCTCATCAAAATTCAGTTAAATTTTTCCATTATTTTCCATTTTTAACAAAATTTAGTGGGCAAGAAAGAGAAAAGCTCCAATCATGAAGATCAATAATTCTCTATAATGAATGTAGCAAAAAACTTTCAAGTTCTTGATGTTTTATATTACTTTTTTAAAAAATAGCTCATTATAGCTGATCATTACTCATCAGATTCCAGTGTCTTAAAAAAATTATGAACGCATAATATACTTTTAAATTTATTCTTATAAAGTTCATGATTTAAAATACCTTAAGGTAAACAATTTTTTTATTCTGTCTAGACCAGTTTCTGTATTTTTTTGCATATCACTTGGTAATTTCATATCCATTTCAGATTTATTTTTTCCATCATTTTGAGCAAGAAATGCACTAGCTGCAGACAATACCAAGGCCTTATTATATCTAGAAAATAATTTAATTTTATAACTGAACATTGAGGTTTTTAGAACCCAATTATTCATCTTATATCTGTAATAAATAAAATTCAGATGTAAACATTTTAGTCTTAGGAACTATGATAATTGTTAGGCAAAACCATTCCTTTTAAATTATATATTAAATAAAAATTCTTATTACATTATAAGGTATTAAAGCTTTTTCTTTTTTTCTGCTATGCAACAGCCATTATCGATTTTAAATTAGTTAAATAACAATATATTAATTCATAAAATTGTATTTCAGATTATCCAAAGACATCAGTTGACCATTGGTGTCAAAGGAATTTCGCTATGTAAAATATTGGAAACCTTTGAAAATTTTAAATTTAAAACTTTAGCCAAGGTTGTTTTTAAAAATAGATCAAAATTATTTTAAAGTGTTATTTTAAATCATATATCAAAATAATAGATTTATATCCTCACAGTAAAACATCTGTACAATACTCAGTTATCATGCAAAATGGTAGATATAGAAAAGGGTGAGAATAATTTTATAAACATATCTTAAAGTCTAATTAAAATAAATTTCAATATTAAAAATAACGATAATAATAAACTTCCTCTTCCTATAATATATTTTATTGACGAAAATATACATTGCCTAAAATAATATTTATACAGTTCTCAGATTTTCCTTACTATTAACAACAACTGTAGATAGGTAACAATTGTAATTACCTTCCAGATTTCATTCTATCTTTTAATCTATTTTCTTTCAGTTATGGCAAATAAGTTACGAGTAAAGAACCATAATTTAAGTCTCAGTTTGTATTTCTTTAAACATAATGTAATATGTTTTAATTTATAACTATTTCAGTTGTTTTCTCAAAAATAATAACATTTTAAAAATTATTTGTTGCCGAATACTTTTAATCATCTTTATTAACAGCATATTTATATGGTTAAACCTTTTGATTTCATAATAATTTTATGATGAAATATATGGTGTAATAATTTCTGCATGTATCAACAAAATAATTTATCTTTTGATAACTTCATTTAAGTTATATGTGAAACTAAATGAAATAGATCGAGAAAAATTACGTGAAAAAATTTTAAATAATATTGTCTTTAGAATATTATTTAATATAATATTAATTATGTTAATATTTATTATGTATTAGAATTATTTGGTAGAAGAAAATAAACTTGAGAAGAAGAAGAGAGCATAATTCAATCTACATAAATTGCACAAAATTTCTAAACATAAATCAAATGTTTTGTCCTCTCTTAAAGCTAAGATAAAGCTCTAAAGGAAATTTGCCTGATTTAAATTAATCAGAAACAGAAATGACTTTAAAAGAAAAATTAGATTTATAAGGAAAAATTTTATTGGAATTATTAATTTTTTTAAATTAAACTCAATCAGATAGTTAGATTAGATCTCAATTTCATATTACAGTTGTTAAGATACCGAAAGTATAACAGCGAAAAACAATTCAGAAGTCTTTTCTTAAATATTTTAGAATGTTCATTTTGAAATAATTAGCAAAAATCAATAAATAAATTAATGTTTGAATGGACAAATCACTATGCAGAATTTATTTCAATAAAAGCTTGACAACATATTGACAGAAATTTAAAAATAAATTATTACAAAAACTCGCCCTTCTTAAAATGTTAATTCCGTCATTGTATGAAAGAATGAATATAATAAATTAATTACATTAAGATTGATGAAATTGTTTTTCTTTCCTTAGTGGCACATTTTAAAGTTGAAGACAAGGAAGGAAAGATAAATGAAGATCGAATTTATTCTGACTGGGATAAACTCCCCGATTTGATTTTAGAAAAAATATTTTCTTATTTGTCAATGAGAGAGAAGTATTGGGCATCCATGACTTGCAAGAGATGGTTTACAGCATTTTATTTACCGTACACATGGAAAACTTTCGTTCTCGACGATTATACATTAACCAGGAGAAAATTCAATTATTACTCCGGCTGGGAGGTAGACATTCATACTAGTTTAAATTTAATCTAATAACATATGTATTTAAAACATTTAAGGAAACCAATATAAAATTTTTAGCAATAATATGTTTAATAAAGATAAGTCAATAAAAAACTAAATCCATACACGAAACTTATATTATTAATATTAAACAATTACAGAAAACGGATATAGTTTACAAAAATTTCCATATTGAGTTCATATCAAATTTGATGTTTTTAAGAATATTTGAATGATATTTTATAAATAAGTATAGATATAAATTATATCACTTTTATTCGAAAATTCTGTTTATAAATACTCAGTTTATTTCCAAAATATTTTATACGGTTATATCAAAGTTTCTTCTCTTCTGTACTGAAAATATTTTAATGCATCAAATAATCGTAGCATCTTAGTAACTCAATTCCTTTTTCAGCATGTACTTGACCACTATAGAACAATGCAATGCTTGTCAAATGTAGGAAAATATTTTCGTTATCTTATATTCGAGCCGATGATGAATTTTAACAATTTATATCAACTCATGAATATGATATCATACTATGTTGAAAAAGGAGAAAGAGATAAAAATTTAAATGAAGGTGTCATTCAGTCAGTAAAAGGACTGAAATTCGTTTTTCCTTGCAACATGAAACAAAGACAAGTAACTGAAAATACTGCAATTTATGGCACTGGAGGTAAGCAACGAGAATTTCATATCAAATCTTTTCTGAAATTCGTTTTTCCTTGCAACATGAAACAAAGACAAGTAACTGAAAATACTATAATTTATGGCACTGGAGGTAAGCAACGAGAATTTCATATCAAATCTTTTCGAAATGTTTAGTTTTGTAACAATGCACAAAGGTTGATATTTGACCGCAATTAGACTTGTGTATATTTGGAGCGACTTGTGACTCTGATTACTTTTAATTTGATTTTACAGAAAGAAGATATGTATAAAATATGATAATAACACTAGAAAAGTTAAGAATTATGTAAATTTTTTTAAATCATTAAAATATAATTTATTGTACAATTAGATTCAAAATAAAAATAATTTACAAAAAAACTGTAAAGAGGTGAAATTATTTGCTGAATTGTTGGCTTTTTATCATTAGGAAACATATATAATTAAATTTAATTTCGTTGAAATAAAATTATTTTTTAAATTAGTACTATTTGATGCCAATAACATATCAAATTATCAAAAAGTATATAAATGATATTTATATTTTTCAATAACTCATAAATTTAATTGGTTAATACATGGAATGTATAAGTTGAAATTGTTAAATGATTTTTTTAATGAAAGCCCCAAAGGTAAATATATTTTTTATTTTTTAACCATTGAAAAACATATTTATTTTTCATTAATCTATAATTTTTTTATGAATTCACTACGTGATAAGAAGTAAACTTCTTTATTTCAGGTCAAATACTAGCTAGCTTAAAACGTTTAATGTCAAATTTAATATCTCTAAGAGAATTAGAATTGATTGACCTCATGTTAGACTATGACGATGCCAAATTTTTATTGGATGAAGTTTGCAATAATTGCTGCTTACAACTAAAAACCCTTATTTTAATAAATATTACCAAAGAAACACATGAACTTATTCATCCGGGTGTTTTCCTTAACTTAAATGTAAGTGAATATTGCAAAGAATGAAGGAGTTTAAAATTGTAATCGTTCATCTGTTTAAAATTTTATTTTTTTAAATATTTTAAATTTAATTTGATTTTGTAACTCTAATAATTACTTGATTCTTTTATAATGAAATAGACTCATCCCTGAACTTCATCTTGTCTACAATGCAAAATAATTATATCGGAAGAAGACATTAGAATTCTCACTTATATTAAACTTATATTTGCCGCAAAATATACATGATGAATTAATTTTTTGATTTGAACATATTTATAAATATATGGTAAATATATGGCAAAACCGAGGCTTTAGTCTAATCTATTTTTGCGGGAAATTTATTATTTAAAAGGTGATATAAACATATCATATCATATATTTGTATATAAATAATTGTACATATTAATTGTATGCGGCTTATTATTTTCAGATTCTAGTTATTAGTCCTCAGAATTTAGGAGAAGATTTAATTCAATTGCTTGGTTATACAAGATTAAGGAATCTTCATATCAAATCCAATGTATTCTCACCTCCTATTCATGGATGCAAAATAATTTCACCCAAGTAAGAAAACATATTTTCATTTAATATTAATAATTTTATTCTTATGAAATATTTTTTTTGTAAATGTTAGGTTTATATTTCCAAACCTGCACCCTAACCAATCCTTAGAGATTAAAAGACTACAATATTTTTGCTTTTGTTTCTCATATGCTGCTTTATTAGTTTTATTATAATAATTAGATCTACTCATTAAAAATTTTTTTTGTTTTTCTGAACATCATGATCTATTTAAGCAGAAAAATAAAGGAAATTAATCATTGATTATACAACCAAATGACTCTATTTAGAAATTTTAAATTGATATTATTTGAGAATAATTCTGTAAGCAATGTTTCACCAAATGTGTGAAATATTTTCCATTGAAAGACTTTTGAAATCACATTATTTATATACACAGATGATGGTTAATACTTTAATAGTAGTAAAAAATAAATCTCAAGTTAGACAAAAAGATTATTAAATGTATATAGTTTGAAGATCCTCTTGGTTAATTCAGTCAAATTTAAAGGTCTTATATCGGTTAGGATATGAGCTGAATTTAATTTATAGAAAAGTGTTTAATTTATTAAATATACCCCTTAATTTATTTTAATTGCTTTTCATTTCTCAAGATTCAAAATTAAATTTCAAAATTTAAAATAGATACATCAAAATTAGTTATTCTAAAATTTAATACTTAATATAACGCAAAAATGATAATTTAAGAAACATATATTTAATATAAATAGCAATAGTGTATTTTAAATGAATTAATCAATGTTGAGAGAATGCTGAACACCTTCAGTAAAACAATAATTTCAAACATTATTTGATCACGAATTGATCAGTTTTTTCTGATTCATTTCTTTCTTGAAAACTTGTGTTCAGGTTTATATTTAATTTTACTTAAATCATATTAATACATCATTAATGTTTTTTTAGAATATGGTTACAATGTAAAAAAAGCAACCCTCTGTTATCCGTTCATATCGAATGCTTAAATGAAGTGTTATGGCAGGATCAAGCCCCAGTGAAATCCTTGATTTTTAACTCTACCTCTGCAATGGTTAGTAAACATTCTGATGACTAATTAATTTATATTTTTGCAATATGATTTTTTTGTCAATACATGTATGATTAAATGTTCGAATCATTCTTATTTTAAAAGACTTTTTAAAGAATTTTCAACATGAAAATTATAAAACTTTATTTTAAAAAAATGATCCTTTAAACAAAGACACAATGCTACTGTAAAGTCAACCTTTGATAATATAGGTATATTTTTCTTAATTAGAATGAAATAATTATTTAACCATTTCAGATCCAAAATGATATTATTTTAACAACGATAGAATATTATGGGAATCAAATCGAAGTTTTTGCACATCTTGGAATTGCTTGCTTTCATAGGCCTAAATCCTTCCACGATCGGCCAGATAGTTCCTTAATGCTTTTATGTCGTCAGTGCCCGAGACTGTGTACTCTGGTACAGCATTTGAATTCGATATTATTCTGTTTATTAGAAATCCAATTGTCTGATATGAGTGTTGTATACATTTTGGTAATTGCCTCTAATTATTTAATTATATTTAAATTAAGAAATAATAATTTAAATGGACATTTATAAATGTGAAAGAAATATCTACTTAAAACTAAAGGGAAATATATATATAAGAATTTATACTAAGTTTAAATTCAAACTCCGCTTTAAGTTCTAAAATTTATTGTTTATTTTTGCTTTATTTTACTTTTTTGAAAGTCATGGCTTACTGAAATGTATACCCAAATCTATTAATATCATTTTTTAATTTTATCACAAAATTTTATTTCTATTACATATAAAATGGATAGTTTATTATGGAATTGAAGTCTAAAATTTACATCTGTGTAAAAATTTTCCGTTATTGCATAACTTATTATTATTACTATATCCTAATTAAAATTTTTGGCTTTAATTGGTAAATATAAAATTTTATGAAATTCATATAAGCTATATTGTCTTTTAAGGATAAATGTTCGATTAAATTAAATATTCAGTCAATATAAATTATTTGCTTTTTAGATTTTTAGATAATTTTATTCTGCTTCATAATAAAAATTTTATATCTAAGAAAAATTTTAATATTATATATCATTAATAATAAAATATATAAATTTTGAATGGTTTTTATTTTTATAAGTATTTTGAAACAGCATTCGCTTTTTTGTTAATTTTTTAATGAAAAAAATTATCTTTAAATGTTATAGGTGATTAGAGAAAGAGTATCGACAGCTACAATTTTATTAATTGCCTCTGCAGGAAAACAACTACGAAATTTAATTGTCAGGAGAAATGCCGTTATAATTAAAACGGATTGGCCGAAAAGCAGTGAATGGACAGACGAATTTTATGCTTGGCTCAAAATTGCTTCAAGAAAGTATGAATCAGTTGAACAGGAAGTGTCTCAAATTTTAGGATATCGATGGAAAATGTTATCAGATAAAGAATTTAAAAAGATAAATATTCAGCTCTATTAGCGGATATTATAATATGATTTGTAAAACTATGAAACAATATTGTAAAAAATTCAACCTAAAAAAAAATATCAATTTTTCAAATGTTAAAACTAATTACATATACAGTATTGAAAAAGAATTCCAGTTTATTATTTACTCTCAATAAAACGTTTAAACAATCGACAACTAAATCAGATCTATTTATCAGAAGACAATACAAGTTTTAATCATCATATAATTCAAAAAATTGAGATATTTTTCTTATCCAATAAAACAAACCGCATATTGGTAGATACATTCATTTTTGTGACATCTTTATTCATAGAGTTAGCTTGATTTTTTTATGAAAGAAGAAATTTGCAATAAAACTGTTACAGAATTAAAAAGAAGTATTTTTCTTTCTATTCCATTTTGAAAAAAATAACATAAATTTAAAAAGAAAATTAATTTTTCAAAGTATTTTGTATCGTTCTTGCATCATGATTAAAAATTCTTATAAGTATTATCATCGAAGAATAATTTACTTCTGTTGGCAAGATTAGTAAATTCATATGAAATCGAATAAGTTTAAGATATATATATTGAAGAGCTATTATTGCAAAATATTAATTCATATTAAATTATTTAATTGAAATAAAGCCAGCAAACTACATATCAACAAATTTAATAATTTTTTAAAATTAAGCCAATGATACAAACGAGGAAAATATTAAACGAGAGACAAATTAGTTATTCATAGTATTTTCAGTTTATTGTATGTATATAATGTGGTACAATTTTTTTTAAAAAATTAATACGATCGTAATATTCATCTGATATAATGCAATATACTTTTGATTTCTTTTTTTAAAAATTTTTACTTTCCGGATAAAAAGTGTGCAATATATTGCTATATGATTATTTTTACGTTTTAAAGAAGCAATGGAAAAGGTTGTAAAAGAAAATTTTGAAGATCTCTTAAATGCTATAAAAAAATAAACTTTTTCCAGCAAAGTATAATTCAGAAATTTAAAGACCTCTGATATTAAAACTGCAGTTTAAACCTTTATTAAGTACAACTATATTTTCTATTAAAAATTAAAATAAAAGTTACAAATTAAAAGTTTTGTCTGCCGCTAATAAAATAATTTTGAAATTTTCATTAATAAATAATTAGAAAAGGCGGTGATATAATGAAAACAATTCTCCGCCAAGCGCTCTTGGTAAACAATGCTGCTGTGTGGTCCATTGCAGTAACTAATCAAGCCGTTAGATTATAAGCTTTTTTTAACAAATTATGTCTAAATCTTCTGAGAAAATCCAAATTTTAACTGAAAGTAATGAAAGGTACGTTTCACATATTATAATTTTTAGATTTCCTCTAAATTGGATAAGATAGTAAATGAAAATTTATTTATTTTGGAATCTGTAAATTTGGCGGTGAATAATAACCGAAAATAATTAACTGAAATTTCAGCATGCAAATAATTTATTTTTTTTAAAAATGAAGCTTATTTAAAGAACATGCGAGATCTTGTATTCCTTATAACGTCTGATCCTAATTTCAAATTTTTTAATTTTTGCTTTACTACACCGGAGAAAGTGTTTCGCGCCTAATGCTGCATTTGCTGGCGTGTCACACCAAAGAAATTAACAAACTAAGCGATCCTTTTTCAATTATTTTTATGTTTAAATTTATTGCGGTATCAAAAATAATAAATTTTGAAATAATTAATTTTTGTTATATTGATTAATTTCACAGAAGTTTTTCGTAATTTTTTTAAATTAAATTACTAAAATAAAATAATATACAAATTTATTATATGTAAAATTTTATTTCTGCTGAAAGTTAATTTTCATGTTCATAAATTTTTATTTTTTATGAAAATATTAATTCAAAAACATGTTGCAAAATAACTTTAATGAATAAGGTACAAAATTTGAAGGTTAGCTAAAAAAAGAGTACATTCTCAATTCAATGTAAGGAAAACTACTCATTAAAATCTTTATATTTTAAAATTTAATTCATTTTGATTAAAATTAGGGCAAGAAAATCTTCTTTGATTAATTTTAGATGTAAACTGATAAAAACATTCTATTTATATTGTTCAAAAATTGTAAAATAAAACTGTTTTGCAGGAGTCAGTCACGGAAAAGAAGAAAGTCATCCTCTCCTGACACTTTAGATGAACTATCCTTAAAACATTCCAAAATATCAAAAAGATGGAAAGGGAGTACAAGCACAGAGTTTCAATCAGATCTTTTAGAAGAGATGGGAGTAAGTATGTTACCTGAAGCTTCAGAGGAGGTGAGTATCATTTTTTAAAGAAATTCATATTAGCTGGAAGTAAATTATTTTATTCCTTTCAGTAATTATGAATTTTAAATTTGTAATAAGGTTTCTTTAATTAAATCTTATCAATTTCATTAATAAAAATAAATATTTAATTGCTAAAATAGTTATACTAAAGCATTACATAACAGATAATTAATAATTTTAAATTTAACATTGTTTTTTTAACATAACCAATAATTTCCTTTAATATATTTGTTAATGATTTCCAAAACACATTGCAACTAAAAAATTTTAATTTCTTGGTATTTGACATACATGATTATGCAGCTTTTGTTTTGAATCTTAGGTACTTTTTTTTAATCTATTTACAATAATAGAGAATAATTTATAATGATCTTACTTTATATGAGTTTCTTAAGTTGCAATATATTGCCAAAAAATTGCACTTTCCTATTTTCTTATTTTTTCTTGTAAAGAAAAATAAATAGCTTTGCTTTTTTTCATATGTAAATAATATAAATAAAAGAAATTTATTTTTGTTCTATATATCTATACATGAAAATACTATATATTTTTAAACCTAATATAATTTTAATTTGTTCCAAGCAATTGTTCCTTTTTTATGTGTTTACATTTACAAATCTTATTAGTTCATAAACCATAAAATATTATCATTTTTGTAGGAAAAAACAATTGAAAATTTTATATCATCATCAGAAGATAATGAAAATATAGATTCAAACTTAACGAATAGAAAAAAAGTTTTAAAGAAAAAAAAGAAAAAAAGAGAACCATTTAAATTCCTTGATCCAAGGACTAATGAGATATCCTCAGTTCATAGTTGTTTAAATAACAATCCAATATCTTTAGATTTAGTAAAGGGAAATAAGATTGATAATACTGTTAATATTGGGAATAATGAAAAGGAAAATGTAACAGTTGAGTTGCTGAATCCTGAATCAGATGAATATATTGTGCCTAACCAGAAAGAAGAAATGCAGGATTGCTGTTGCTCAGAAAGCTGTGAAGATAGTGCAACAAAGGAAAATTCAAAAAATTTGAAGTGGGAAAAATTAAAACCTGTAAACTGTAAAATAAGAAATTCTAAAATTATATATCAGAATGAAGTAACTTTGATTGATAATGAATTTAAGAGTGAGAAAGAGAAATGTAATAAAAGTAAAGTTGATCAGGGTAGAAAAAACAGAAGTGATAGGAAAGTCAAAGATGAAGATGATGGAGATTTTTTTCTTTGCAGAATGCCAAGGATTGATATTATTCAGGGAGAAGGTATAAACCTTTATTTTCTCCTAAAAATTAGCAAAAACATTTGAGGAAGGCACCTGAAGTTCTTTAGCCAAAAAAAATGATTAATCAAAATACTTATATTTATAATAAAAATGTGTTTTACTTTTAAAAAATGGATTTAAAACTGGTCCTAAGATTTTGAAGTTTATTTATGTGCTTCTTTAAAGAATCTTAATTTAAATTTATGTAAAACATAAACTTACTTGTTCTATCTTTTTAGATCATTTTAAAAAATTATCAGATGAAGTAATTTTAAGTATTTTTCGATGGCTTTCAAAAAAAGCCCTAGTTAATTGTGCTCTAGTGTGTAAACGCTTTCTTCGCCTAGCTTATGATGAAGCATTATGGGCAAGAATGGATTTGGGAGGACGAAATTTACCACCAAAGGCAGTTGGGTATATTGTAGGGCGTGGATTTAGAATTCTCCGTCTTGCTCAGGCAGCTGTAAGTTTCGTATTAATGAATATTTTCAGTTTTAAGTCATAGTCCTTCCATTGAAAGGACTGTGAATTAAAAAACTTGATTGTAAATTCATTTCCGATGCATTTCTTATCATTTTCTAATAACATTCAATTTAAAAAATGGTAAAATGTTAACTGTGATTTTTTTCAGTTGCCAGATCCAGTATATTGTCCCAAAACAACATTTCTACCGCAAGATTTTGTAAGCAAGTTACAGTATTTAGATTTATCAATGGCATCTATTTCCGTCAACGGATTAGCAACATTCTTGAATTTCTGTCGAAATTTAAAAAAACTTAGTTTGGAGAATTGCCATGTAAATATTGCATGCGCTACTGCAATTGGTAAAAATGTGGAATTAGAAGTTCTAAACTTGACAATGTGTATTGGTTTGACAACAACAGGAATTGACACGATTTTAACACATTGCAGAAGGTTAATACGATAGTCCATACATTCTTTTATATTTATATAAAATTTCTTATAAGCAAATCCAAAAGTTATCGTTCTTTAAAATCTCGTTTTAGATTGCAATCTTTGAATATTTCGTGGACTGGCCTTTCCGATTCGTCCCTTAATATAATAGCAAGCAAATTGCCATCAAAATTGGAAAGGTTAAACATTAGTGGATGTCGGAAATATTTAACCAATGAACGTAAGGAAATGTATTGTCTTAAAACACAATTTATTTTTCTTATTAAAGCATTCTGCTTATAGTTGATTATTCAATTAGTCATTAATAATTCTTGGGGAAAAATTAATCTCAATTTATAGAGTGTGAATGTAATTGTTCCCTATATTCTGACATTGCTAAATTATATATATAATCTATGGTCACAGCCCCAGGCTCAGGATGTGAGTAAGTCCCTGCTCCTGCCAGGGTGGCTATGCCCTGTGGCTGCCTCTGGCTG
>JAOWBB010006582.1:0-127953 GCA_028565995.1 Ricinus marginatus | reverse complement strand
CCACCCCCCACCCCCACACGCCCCCCCCCAGACCCCCCCCCCCCCCCCCCCGTGCCCAGGTCGTTAATTCCCCGACTTTCCCGCTGGGAATCGCGTGAAATTAATTTTTCTCCAAAAAACCTGCTGATACCTGCGGCAGTCCAGCATAATCCTGAAATTTGATTCTTTCCCCGCCACCTCTCCGATCAGTCCACTCCTCACCTTGTGAAAGAAAATAAAAATCGCCTGAAAGTTCTCCTTTCTAGCGATATATCAAATATTAATCTCCTCTTACATCGAGATCTCTCTCTTCAATTTCCCTTATTTTCTCTCCGTGGTCTTTACCCCATGTTTTTCCTTTTCATTTCATTCAATTTCGTTGATAATTTCCCCGCCACTCGAACCGGCGGGAAAGCTTCCGCCAAAGATCTCAAAATAAAAAGATATATATATATATATATATATATATTATATTGTGATGTATTTTTCGATTTTTTTTACCAGCGATTTTGCCATCGAATCCTTCAATGCGAATGCATAAACGTCTAACCTCGGTTTTCGCTCCCAAAAAGCAAATTAAAATCCATCGCATATACCTCTGGCAAATCGTCAGTCGCGTTAACGGAGGCGATACCTTGTGAGGTGCACGCAAACCTAACCTGCACGAAGGTGTGATTAAAATCCACAGTTTAGGGCAAAGGAAATAGGCTACCGGATGAGATGAACCCCAACGGTCAGCATTTCAGATGAAATGAATATATCGTTGCAAAAGTTTATTCTTATTAATGTATATTTATGGTAAAACAATATAATTTGCATTATAATGCTTTTACGTGTTTTATATTCATTCATAATGATGTAACGTAATAAATGTCTTCAAAGATAACAGTCTCATCTTTCAAAGGCATTATATAAATATTAGTGTGTATATAGATATATATATTTGTACGTGCGTGCGTTATGCTTCGAACGACAGATCTGTCAAACGAGGTGACGTTTCCTTCCGCTCCTATGTATTTTCAACCAGATATTAAGCGCACAATATTTCATTGTACCTACTTTCCTCATTGGGAGGTTTTTCTTTTTCCAGTAGCGGCGATCCATGCACGAATAAGTGAATATTTTTAATTTTATCCGCGTTTTCCTTACCTTTTTATCCGTTTTGTTCATTCGCTTCGTCCGAAATTTCAGCAATACCGTCCAACTTACCCCAAATTCTGCTGCATTGTCTTTTGCCAGCTTTATTTAATTTACGCACTTACCTGCAAGGAAAAAAAAATTTTGTTATTATTTTTTACCACGTTTTCCGTTCATTCCTGTTAATGTTTATTTAATATTTATGTATTTCCCGGCCAACTGCTAATTGGCGGCGTCATCGGAATATGCATGTGACAATGACAAGGTTCATTCTTGTACTCGAACATTTGAAAAATGGGAAAATTTTTTTCTGGTATATATATACACATGTTTTTTTTGCACAAGTCATTAATTTGATGCATTAATAAATGCAGATTATAACATATATAAAAAAGACCACTCGGGAAAATGATTCAAAATCGATAAGGATTGATGGCATTTTATTTGAACGGCGATATCTAGGGAAACAGAAAATTTTCTACGTACATCGAAAAAACTATTTTTTCTTCCCTGTTCGATTTCCATTGTATAAATCAGCAATGCTTTTGCATAAAAAAGCTAAAAATCAAATTTTATATACGAATTATATGCTATAAATTTCTTTTAATGGCCCACATATCGGCTTCATTTTTTTAAATACTTTTCTTCAGTTACACTGCCATTTCACTGAAAATATAATAAATGTTGGTAATCATTCTAATTCCATGTTTTTTTTACAGGCAACTCCGGTGAGGAGATTTTTCACATGATTTTTAACGTACGGATTATAGTTAATTCATGTTCTTTTTTTATTTTCATAACGTACAACATATATCGGTATCAGGAAAAAGCAAAAAATTCCACGAGCTCTCCATCGGCTGTGATAAAAATACAAGAATATACCTACGAATTAACGGATGGAATTTAATAAAATATATTTTCCAGCAGACGAAACATTAAAAAAAGTGACTGTTTAATCAAGTGCATCTATGCAAGTCCGTTCGGTTTTCGTAGACGCATGTGGTCTCAAATGGTTTGCGGCTTGCTTTGAATGGAATACAAGTGCCCTGCTGAGAGCAGGGAATGCGAAATGCATCAATTAGATCCTCCGTAAGTGGAAAATTGGAACTGCGATTCAAATTTCTGATCGGAAAAGTTGAAAATTTTCGAAGAGGGAAATTAATAAGGTCGAAATCTGTTGGACCAAATTGTGTGCTAAATCGAAAAGATATTGGATGCTTTCGTTTTTATTGTATGCAAGCGACTGTTACTAATGAATTAATCATCTCTGGCAGAAGCAGATTCTGCCTCCCAAGTAACTTGCTGTCGATGACAGCAGTGGCGCACTAAGGTGGGGAGGGGGGGAAACTCGACAAATTTCCGTACCTTCAAATAAAACTGTTATCATCAATAAAAGTAGGCGCCAAATATTGCAAAGCCTTCTCGTTAAAGGTTACACCGCTAAATCGGAGAGATTTCTCTGCTTTAGAGAAACCGCAGCGAATATTCCTCCAGATAAAAGGGAAGTGGTGTCACCGGCAGATAGCTCTTTATATTTGTTACGCAAAGGAAAGTGCTGTTAACCATCAAAGGAAAGCAACGGTTGCATTAATATTGACAAAAAAATTTCCATTTTCCCGGAGGGCACAATGTAAAGGTGAGAAATTATTGTGGCGGATTATATTTGATATCTTAAATTTTCAATAACCAATATACGGTCTAGTGTCCATTTCAAAAAAGCTTTCTTAAGGTGCTCGCGGAATATCACTTTCCATATGGTCAGCAGTAAAAAAAAAAAAGAAAAAAAAGTCAGCGAAAAACTCGAAAGGCAACAGGAATTATGTTTCTCTTTTTCATTTCACTTGGCAACTCTCTCAATAATAAAACTAACATTCAGCTTATTATATATATATATATATAACATTTCGCTTTTCATTGATCGTCATATTTTAAAATGGGTAAATATTTCGACTACAAATTAACAAGATGAATCGCTGACGTTATCGATTTTTTCCACGCATCCTTCTAATATCGGTTGCTCGACGAATGTCAGAAACCTAAAATTGTATTTTTTAAGCCTTTTTACGTACGGATGAAAAATGAAAGAGAGAAATAAAGTGATTTCTTCTCAGCTCGCAAGAGTACTGCGCTCCCGACTCGCTCCGATCGGTCAAGTACGATCGAGGAACGGGCAAAATCGCACCAAAACGAACGCACAACGAGACACGTTACACTGAAGGGAAGCTGCAGAATTTGCTGCGGCAGGGACGTCAGCCAACGGCGATTCTGCCACGGAGCGGGTTTTGCGCACCGAAAGAAGATGCTGCGGCAAAAAGGTGTCCAGACCGTTGGAATAACTTGTGCAGCGTGGAAAAAAAAAAAAAATATCCAAGTTTGAAATACGGATTGAAAATTCTTCCACACGGAAAGGAGGATCCCAATTTGTAGAATCAAATGCGACAGAGACGTATTCCAATTAAATTGCCAGGTTCAGGGAATGGAAAAAGGCAGGAATCTGATTGGACAAGAAAAGACGTCGCCGAACGTGACAGCCAAAGAGAATTTTGGATTATGAATCCCCGAAAGGAAGCGAGGAGGTTTATGGCCCATTTTCAGCCTTTAATTACAAGCGAATTTTTCCACTTAACTTCAACATCAAGTATTAAATATTAATAATTTTTTTGCATCCAACACGGGGAAAGACGCCTGCAATAATGTATGTAAATTCACGTTTGGAAGAATAAATATTTTTTGCAGTGGTGAGCTTCGGATCCTTAAAATTTATTCAGCAACATGTCCATGTGTGATTTATAACGCGTTCATGAACCTCGTTCGGAGTTCTGAAATTTTTTCTCGCTCCCTCCTTGAAAAATTCAGATACACACGCGCACACACACATACATATACATATATGCCCTGCCGAGTTACTCGTAACATATTCATGTCGGAAAAATTCGATTTTCCGCAAGGAGAAAAAAAACAATGCGAAGTGATCCGACAGCATTAAAAATTCCGTCGCGTGGGGCAAAAGGGGAACTCCACCGGGGGCCGATCAACACATGCCCAGGCACGCGATCTGCACATTAATCACCTTTTGGGGAAATCTCTCGGATGACCGGTGAAAAACTTTCCTCGTAATGTGTTTGGCAAGAAAAATTGACCATAATTTTATAGAAACGTGATCGCTTCCTTAATGCTTTTCCCTCATGAATGTGTAAAGGGTCACAACGCTAAATTTTCTTTTCCTTTCATTCATAATGAAAAATAAAAGGAGAGAAGGGAAATCAACTGTCTTTTTGCCGATAAAGAAGTAAAAAAAGCTTTTAAGAAGACCATTTCCCGCATGAAAAGCTCAAGTTTTTCCTACCCCCGGGGGAGGAAAGTGCCGCTCATCAATTTCATAAGCCCGTGCTCCGTGCTAAGTTATCGGGCTTTCGTTCGAACAATTATTGTTAAACAAAAAAAAAAAAAAAAAAAGGAACGCCGCAGCCAAATGAAAACGTCGGTTCCACATCAGCGTCGGGGGACATTTTGCAAGGTTCAGGCGCAGCAGCGTCTCTCTCCGGAAAATCAGGCGGGGGAAAAAAAATTATATTTCGAATTTAGAACTTCGCTTAGGAAAAAAAAAAAAAAAAAGGGAAAACTATTTATGATTTATTTACTCGAAAACACGATTCAAAATCCAACATCGGAAAACTGGGACGCAGAACGTGGGAGCGGGGAAAAGCTTTGAAAATTGTTAATTTTCCTTTGGTATGGCTTGTATATCGAACCCAGCGTTAAAAATGCAACACGCGAGGCCCGTGATGATTGGATTGATAGATTTGAGTTTCAACATTTATTGAACTTTCAATCTAACAAGTGCTTCATTATTACCATTTGACAATTTTTCATTTTTCAGTGAATTAACCCCCAAAATATCCCGAAAACGCGGTCCGAGAGTGGCATTTTCCCATTCGAATTTTTCAATTCGAACGCGCCCCCGCGATAAGTGACGAATGCGAAAAATTAATCTGTCGCGCAATACCGCGATTTCCGAACGTGGAAAAACTAATCGTTAGCGAGTGGAAAAGGCCAAAAGAAAAAGAAAACCTTTAATGTCTTCACGGTATAAAAAAGCAGATCTCTTTATGTAGCAGATACAACAAAATCACTGAAGCAACATCAATCTCGCCGGGATCATTTATTAATGCGAAACCAATTATTTTGATTTATTCGACTAGAAATGGGAAGCTCCGGAATAAAGTCTCTGTCTGGTTTGAGCAGATTTTTGAGCAAGTTTTTCGCAGCATTTTGGGCAACATCCAATGCAGCCTTTTCCGGAAGGCTGCGGCTGTAGCGGAACTGTTATTGATTCCCGGCTCGGAATTCATTTTAATCTTCCGCCGTAATAAAAAAAAAAAAAAAAATCAATTTTTCTACTCCTTTCTACACCATTTTTCCATTATCGACTGAGATGTGAAAAAAAAAAAAAATGCGTAACATTTCCGGTCACCATGTTATAATGATGTTACGGTCGGAAACTGAAAGCATTTAAATTAGTTGATTTTCATTTATCGGCGTTAATGGATCGAGGGAAGGGGAAAATTTTAATATAATAAATATATAAAAATTTTTGTTTATGGAAACGATTTTTCTTATGTTTTCCCAAACTTTAACGCATCCTTTTTCCCTACTTCAAATCCTTTACAACATGAATCAATCATTTTTGTTTGATATTAGCCTTCCATTAAATTTTCCTTTTCCTCGGAACTTTTTTTCATCGATATTTGAAACCGAAAATCTTATCGAACGAAAATAAGATTTTCAAAAAAAAGAAATCTCTCTCTCTTTCTATATATGTATATATATATATACATACACACACACACATAAGATAAAATAACTAAATTGTGTGCAAAAATACCGACATCAAAGATCCGTTCAATATTCGTTTCACACATACATATAATAAATAAATAATTGTATAATTCATCAATAATAAAATAAAGAAAATTCTTACACGAATCACAAATCATATATTACCTTAAATTTATGAGTATCGAAACGAATTCTGAACGTAAGTTACAATTTTATATTTATATTATTTACTTTCCTTATTTGCTAAAATACGTGTTACAATTTTTTTTTCGTAAATAACGAGAATATGTATACATATATGAGGAAAAAGTAAAAAATAAAATTATTTATGGAAAATAATTATTAATAATAAACAAGTTTAAAATAAAAGAATAATAAAATTTATACTACTAATGTTTTGGTATTGGGAACTAAAATTTTTTCATATTATCAAAAATATGCAATATCACGACTTTAATTAGAAACGTTTTAAAAAAAGAAACTTTATTTCTTATTTATAAATTAATGAATAAAAAAGGAGAAAAAGCAGGTAATTTGAAAATCAATTCAAAATATGTGCATATATATGCTTTTTATATATATATACATCTATAAAGATATAGAAAAAAAGAAAGAAAAAAATATGAATAGCTGACAGTAAATTCAAATATTAGCAGTCGATGATTATGGGAAGTTAATTCGGTTTATGTCAATATGTGAAATATACAAAAATATAGAGCAAATTTTATTGTTTTAGAACATTCTTCAAAAAAAAAAACGTCAAATCACCATCGTGTAAATAGTTTCCACTGCAAATAATAAATAAATAATGCGAATATTTGCAGAGTCTCTGCACTTTTCTTTCTCAAGAGAAGTGCTTCAAGGTGTGTGAGCAGTAAAACCTGAAAAATAATATTTGTTTATAAATATGAAACGAAAAAACTTTTTTTTTTTAAACTTTTCGATTTAACACAGGCGAAGAATGAAATTTTCCATTTCATTAGAGTACAAACACGTACAAGAAGAACGGAAATGAAACGAGGATAATTTTTATTTTAACACATAAAACAGCCATAATGTTATGTTACATTATATTACGCGGATCATTTTATGAATAATAAATTTTTCTAATGTAATTATGAAAGTTACTTTACAAAATTGGTGATGAATTTCAAAGGCAAAAAGAAAGGTAGATTTTAACAGCTTCACACTCTGCCCACATACGAGGACAGTTAATTTATATCTAATGCACGATTTTTTTTAATTTTTACTTTTGTTGCTTGACAAAAATTACAATAAAACTGAATATAAAAAAAAATCTCTTGAGTGCAGCACTAAAATAAAAATAATGTAATTTCTTTAATAAATTACTAAACAAAAATATGCACTCACCTACTTTTACATAAACAGATATAAAAAAAATATGCAAGCAGATGGAAATAAATATTATATATATTTCTAAATATAAAGAAATTGTTGATATATATATATCCAGTCGACAAAGTATTTTTATTCATCCGATATCAACATTTCAATACTTAAATCAATTATTTTTAAAATTTAAGTTTGTGCCACGGTAAAAATATAATTTATCTCTTCTCCAATTAATTTAATAAATAATGACATAATATATTTGCATTAAAAATGTTAATCTAGGCTTCTTATTTTTGTATAATTTTAAATTCTGCCAGTTTTACAAAAAAAAAAAGAAAAAATGCATGAGAGACAAATTTTGTATGATATAAAATGCATGCCGATATCATATTCATGTGTCTGATATTAATACAGATTTAATTTGACAGTGTATTATGGACTCTTTTGAAAAATGCCTAAACTTATACAGGACAGGAACTTATACGTCTTTACGAATCGGAAACTCATCTTACTTGTGGCTTGAAATAAATTTTCATTAAGAGAGTTATTTATTTTTCATGCAAATAGGATCATTAATCGTGGTCAATGTAGCTTCCATAAGAGAAGCCCTTTGTTCCAAAACGCCCTTTTTTCGTTTTTCCGCTTCTTTCTTTCTGAATTCTTTCCGTTCGTGTTAGAAGGCGTCTAACGCGTATCTGTTATTAATCAAAATGCTTTTTACAGGTCATTCTACGTTGTTTTTGATGCTTAAAAGCATGTTCTTCAGTACAAGGTTCATGCATCCTTTTTTTCCGGTCGAATCGCTTTTATAAATGAACCTTCTCTCCCCGAAATATCAATCCGAAATCCCGACAGACTGATCTGTCAGTGCGATCAAGGGAAGGCTTCAGAATTCTCCAATTTCTTAAATCCTTTGATTCGGTTTCAAATTATTTTTCCTTGACCAGGACTTCGTTTAAGGCGAATTTCCCGCCGCTTATAACGTGCCCGATTTCGCTGCTTTTTATATATATATAAGTTATGAAAAAGTCGTTTATTTTCCCGTGGTTTTCAAAAAAAAAAAAAAAAAAAACGATATTCTCTCCTTTGGGATTTTATTATATGCTTATGACAAGGGAGTAAAATAAAAGTTAGAATGCTGTTCCGAGGTAAAAAATTTAGGCTAAACGTATCTTCTATCTCATATTTCATAAACAAAATTACGGTAAAAAACATTATTGAAAAATTCCAGTATTTTCCCTTAGAACGCGGCCCTCTTGAATTTTTTCCCCGCCTTTTTCGGCCGTCCGACATTCACAGCCGAACGAAATTAATAAAAATAAGTGAAAAATCCTCCGATTAGGACGAAACCAACGGCGATTTTATATCTTTTGAGATATTATTTTATTATTATCTTTATATTTTGAGTATCTGCCCTTTGCCGCTTGACAAAAAAAAAAGGCACCCAAACGCGTGCTTGGAGTTAAATTTGCATGCGTTATTAGATTAGAATGTCGCCAACGTAGGAAATAACTACAAAAAAGTCATTAAGCTTTAAGATAACTTCATTTCACTCTTTAACTCACCTCCCTAACAGTATTATTAAAAATCTCTGGAGTTAAATTTTAATGCTTTTTTGAATTTCGAAATCGATTAAAAAACACGGATGGTCCTAATTATATTTTTAATACTTTCGACCTTTTCATGCGCTACCTGAGCCAACTATCCAATGGGTTTCGCTCCCAGGTTGCTTGGGGGGAACAGAAAAAAAGGGCAAGGAAGGCAAAGCCACTTGAGTCAAACCACAAAATCGATTTTCCAGCCGTTTTCGGTTAAGGGCATCCCTGCATTAAGGATGACCCTCGAACATTCGAAAAAGATTCCACTGAAACCGAGGACGATGCGTTTTAAGTGCCTTTTGATGAAGGCTCGGCCGCGGCTGCCTGGGATCCTTCCGATTCTTCGAGGGAAAGCAAAGCGAAAAGCAACCCCTTGGGTGGTTGGAGCCGCAAGTCGGAAGCTGCACCCTGAGCTGCCGTAAACATCCATATACACGTGAATATTTCGACTTATTTTTCAAAATATTTGCAACGTTACAGAAAGTGAAATTTTCGTACTTAATCGCAAATCGGAATCGAAATTTATGAATATTTACATCAAATTTGATCAAGCAATTTTCAATTTTTCATCGTATTATGCTAATTCAAGACATGCAACAATGCGGATTGCATTATAAGAAACCGCAAATCACATTTTCAGGTACGGCCTGTCGGATACGTAATTTTAGGTATTGCTTCATACGAAGAGTTCATTCTCCCGTTTTTCAAGGCAAAAATCGTGTTTTCTTAACGTTCAAAGCGTTTGTTTCTTCGTTTGGTGTCGGCTGAAGATTCCGGGCTTTTGCAGTACCTCAAGACGCTTCCTTATCAAAAAGATTTTTGATGCAGGAACAGTCGAAAGGTAAATTCAGCGGGATGGAGCGGCTAATTGCAATTCCGATACCCTTCCCATCAGTCAAAATCCTGTCCAGACGGACAAGATCTAAACGGGCGACGGAAGGAAGTTAAATTCTCGTGTAACAAGGAGAAATGGATTTCGGGTAAGCTTTTTTCATTCCGAAACATTAAACAAGTTAAAGGAAATTAAAAGAGGAATATAATAGAGCGGATTTTCCGAAAACCAAGCCCTAATGGAATTAATGCCCCGAAAAACGATTTCGAACCGCCTCCCCAGGGACAAATTCCGCACAAGTGAGGCATTCCTTGAAAGGAGACGAGTACGCGACGAGTTCCCCGCAAATGAGGGAAATTTCGGGTCCTAATTGAAATTTAAAACGCGAAAATTTTCCCATTTTTCCCCGTTCCCACGGGAATCTCAGACAATGCAAATTTTGCACGTTGTCCGAAGCAAACGACTTGACTTTTCATCTGCATAAAGAACAAATAATGCATAAGGGGAGAACTGTTTGATTGAAGACCCGTGACGTCATTACATATATGGTATCCGTTTCCATGGAAACGACCTGACACAAATAAACATTTGCCGAGCTCCCATATCTGCGTGAGGGACCGACGATGGCGCACGGGGCAAGAAAACCCTCCCCCGATCTCGAAACTATGGCATTTTGCGCAGGGAAGGGAGGAAAGCGCATCAGGTTTTTGATTTCGGCGCGGGCGAGGAGACGAATAGTTAAGCACGCGATCGAAACCAGCACCGGTTGCTTCCCGTTCAGGAGTTATCGATGAACCACTGAGGAAACCTCGACCTTCTTCTCCCTCGCTAGGGGGTAGCAACCCTTTAGCGTGGATTTATCGAATCACAAACATATTTTATTATCGCCATTAATAATAATCGCGCAATTCGCTTTTCGCCCCCCCCCCTTCGGTCCGTTCGCGACACATCGATAATCCGCGACTTCGACTCCAACGCTTTTTCCTCGAAGAATCGCGGTGATTCCGGTGCCGCGCAACTGCAGCAGAGGCAGCCCCCGAACACCTTCCTCGGTCCGGTTACGGCAACAATTCGCTCCGAACGGATCGAAATGAAATTTCCAGGCACGGAATCAATCCACATGCTCCTTAAAAATGACTTTTGCATTGATTCCTTATTCGCCTTCGGCGGTGCCGTTGGACGGGGGGCGCGACAGCGCCGGATCCTGCGTCCGCGATAAGGTTGCCTCACGCCATTCCCCAGTTTTAATAAGCGGGAAAATTTAGAGCCAAGCGAGTTAGAGGAAAATCTGAATTCTGCATCTTTTTCATTCTTGCGTCGCTTTTCTCATAAGTTGCATGGCGCAGCGCGAATCATCGGCAAAATCCCTCGGCCTCAACCTGACAAGAAGAAAAATCGCAATATCCATAATAACGCCAACAGGGTGCGATTCGCCTCGGAAACTAAAAGAGCGTCAAAGAGAGAGGGAAAAAAATAAATCCGCGCATCACCTTTTTACATTTGTCAGCATCGTTACATCCCTTAACATCAAACGGAGACGGTACGATCTTTCAAATGTAAATCGTGTCAATAAATTAACATTTTGATTTTCTCGATTCACCTCGCAGAAGAGAAATCCGACGTGAAATAAAATTACTTGAATCATAAAGTAGGCCTTAATAACAGTGTTTCACGTAGCATTCTGGTAGGTATAAATTAGGTACAAATTTCGAAATTGCTCGCGACCCATATCC
The DNA here is from genome assembly GCA_028565995.1 of Ricinus marginatus. Classification (NCBI taxonomy): domain Eukaryota; kingdom Metazoa; phylum Arthropoda; class Insecta; order Psocodea; family Ricinidae; genus Ricinus; species Ricinus marginatus. The sequence goes on along the minus strand of JAOWBB010006582.1, from coordinate 116,482 downwards.
AACAACCATAAAACTTATGAACAATAAGTGCGAACCCAGTGGAGAAACTCAAACCCGAAAACGACAAGATATCTCGAAAAATATATAAAAACAATATTAAAAAAAAAAAAAAAAAAAAAAAGCTAAATTCAGTATAACGAGAGCTAGAAAAATATTCTACACATTAAAATATTCAAACATAAATTTTATTTTTTTTGCATATATGATAAAATTTTTTTTACTATTTAACTCAAACAAAAAAAAGGCAACAGAAATTATTTATATCCGAATTACAAAAATCAGATTAATTACATACGACGAAGTTTTTTTTCAATATATAAAAATAATCATAAAAGAACTTTCTTAAAACAATAATCATTGTCACCTGCATAATTTTACAATTGTAACGTAAAATTTTATACGTATTTTCCTTTCGAATACGACGGTGCTCAAAATCAGTAAAACTATTTATTATTTTTCCGTATGCACATGCAGGAAAAACCTACTTCTCTTATGAACGTATATGTATTTAAAAATTAATCGAAATGTGATTCAAGACCAGGAATAAAATTATAGTTAGTTCAAATTAATTTGAGCCCGATGAAAAATGGATACGGGAACGGCAACGAAGGATGCGTAGCAAAAATCCTGCCGAAAGGCACACTGCAGCTTTACGGAATCGAAAACGCTGGGGGTTCGCTGCGGTTTAAGCGGCATCGACAACCGCATCGGTCTGATGTTGCATCTTTCTTTTTTTCTTTTTCTCCTAAGGCAAGTCACCGCAGAAAGGGCTGCCCTTGCAGGCCGGAACCGGAAAATCTCCGAGCGGAAAACGATCAGTTCAAATTGCTGCGGTTTTTCTTTCTTTCCCGGGGAAGGGAGCGGCACTCGCACGGGGAAGGCCTTTTGAACCCCGGGAAATGTGATCTTGCATAACCGCGAGGAAAATGAAAATTCGTCGGCCGGCGACTGCTGCTGACATTTTCCAGCCACTCGGTCCCACGGTCATCCTCGGACATATTTCCTTGCTTGCGAAGAAAATTATTTGGATCCGTTTAAGCGATGTAACCCAACGCAATCGCGGATGCCGCATAAAACAATGCAAATTTTATTTTGCTTCATCATAAAAAACAAACCAAAAATCTCTTCCGACAGATTTTAATTCCGCAAAATTATTTTTAAGCTTTAAATTTTGATTTTTATAAGCGAATGGCTGTTAACAATATTTTTATAACCAATTGGCTATTTTTAGCCAAATTAACAATTCCAGATATTAAGTTGCAGTAAAATTTTCGTTTAAAAAAAAAGACAGTATGATAGGGGATAAAAATATTGCACATTACACCGATGTTCTTAAAGGAGAATGGAGTATGGAATTATTATAAAAATACATTTCTTCAATATTTTATTACGACAATGAATGTTAATATATTTAAGTGAAAAGTGAAAATGGTAAGAATAACCTAATTTTATTTTTTTTATATTATGTTAATATGTACTGCTTATATTGGTTAATGTTACATAACATTACGTTAATATGTAATATCTGTTATAAAATATATTTTTTGTTTTTTAGCGTCGTGAGTTTTTTAATTTTTTCCTAAATTAAATGTTATTTATCAAAATTTTTTTTTGTTTTATATATATATATATATATACATCCATAATGCAGGGTAATGACACCGTAAAATTCCCAGATCTTCAAATGTAACAGATTCCGATCTTTTTGTGCCCGAAGTACGTCTCTGCAGGAAATCCCAAAAGACACTTTGAGGTAAATGAAAGAGGGTTTACTTGAAGAGATTTTCATTAAAGCCCTCGCGATAATCCTCGCATTTCACTATTTAAACTAACAAAAGAGGCAGGTTTTCCCCATCAAAAGGGACTCCTTTATTTGATTGATATTCCGTTGGCCCAAGCCGTGCCATCTTCCGCGCATCGTTCGATCCATCGATCGCAACACTCGAAAGAAAATCGGGCGAGCGCCCCGGGGGTGCTTTTCGGTCAATCTCCACGCGGCTGCGAAACCTCGCGAAATCGCAATCAAGCGATCAGCCGCCGATTTTCGCGTTCGCGCGCGAACGGCAAAGCCCGGAAAGGAAATCTCCCGAAAACGCATTTCGTCGCTCGTTGCGCCGGCGGCGCGGCCCCCGGATGAAAACCCCTCGGGAATCGGGGGTCCGACCCGGGAGATCCGACGCCAAGCGGGAGCGGAAACGCTGCATCGGGATACCTCGCTCACTTGCGGCGCACGGAGGTCGCGTGCGATCGACGGCGTCCGGCCCTGAATGAAATATAAAGTTTCGCTTATGGAAACAGCAAGCACCGCCGATAACGAACGCGGCGAGGCAACCGTCAAAGACCCGAACGCCTCGCTTTGAACGAGGGACGTAAAATTTAGACGACGTCGAATTGGAAAATCGGTGACGTCACACGTTCGTCGTGGGTCGCTCGAACAGCTATTTAAAAGCGGCATCAATCCCGTCTATTTCTGTAGCTCATTCATTTTTAAAAAAAAAAAATTCGGAAAATCCCACGGAAAATTACTTGCTGGGGGGCCACCACCACCCCCCCCCGACGTTCGGGGGGGGTCCCAAAAACCCCTTTTCTCATTCGGGCACCCGAATATCTTATTTCAATTCGTTTTGCAGTCCGATTTACCTGGATTCGTCTTCGGTTTCTTCGCAGGACATTGCGACTTTGGCGATTTCTGCACGAACTTGCGGTTCCATTCGATGGGAGCGTCAAAACGCGATTGTTTTAAAAAGGCAGAAACTCCGTCCGCGGGCGGGGAGACCGGCGAAAATTCATTTTTAAAGAAAATTCGACGGCTCCGCGGCTAAGATGACCGAAAGAAATATCCCTTGGAAAAGTTTTTCCCAAGTCTGCGTCGCGTCAGCACGGACAGAAGACCTGATTGACAACTGGCACAATTTACCGTGCCAAGGAACATCATTACCATTAAATTAGATTAGCTTGGATAATTGAATTAGCGTTAACGAAGAATGGAAGGAAGGTATTGCCTGAGCTTTGACGCAGCATGGTTTTTAGTTCCATTTTCAAAAGCTGAGAGCTCTTGCCCTTTGGAAATCTACTTAAAACTCATCTCGAAAGCCTTTGTTAAGCGCATTCGGGGAGAAGCTTAATTTCGCAGCCTTCTCGGGTTATTTTCTGCATTTTATTCGCTGCCTCGCCAACCCGCGGACCCGTCTCGTCGCAGATCTTCTGCCTCCACGCCGCGAGGCCAGCGCAATTTGATCCCGGACGTGGGATCGAACCGTTCGAGCATCCGTCCCGCGACGTTCGCCGGCGCGAATCGTCAACGTCTCGTCACATCCAGGCCTTTTTCTCAGCATCGAATTCAAATTTTTCGAAGGAAAATTCATCCGAAATTCCTCCTTCTCGCCGATCCGTCTTCACCGTGCACTGCCGCTTTCCGGTTTCGATCAGAGCGAGGAAAATGACTCGGACCTGGGACCGAGCCCTCAAACGCTCGCCTGGATCCCGGCGCCCGGCCAAGGCATCCGACAGCGCCGAAGCCTGCCGCTTTAGAAGAACCGCGAAAAGCGACCGGTGCCGTTATTAGAAGTGTACAAGTATGGCCACTTAACGGGGCAGCGAAATGATTTTTATACGCATCCGAGGATTAAGACATTGAATAAGGGTATTTCCTTCATTCGCCTTTAGACGCAGGATTTTCAAGGGAAAAGATGATTTGACTTGCAAAAGAGAAAGGCGGAAAAGGTCTCGACTGAAACTTATGTCTGAGAAAACCGATTTGATAATGTCATTTTCCATTGATGGATCCGCAAGGGAAATTGATTCATTAAAAGGTTTTTATCCCCGAATCGCTTTCGGCATCTCTCAGGTCTGCCGCGGCATTATAATTCCACCGGGTTTTCCTCATCCCCACGAATCCGAGGGAAGAAAAAAAATTTATTTTGTTTCCATTTCCGAGGCAAAGGAAATAATGAAACGGACTTTTGAAGAGGTGCAAAGGAATTTCGAAGGTTTCGAGAAAATATCGGCGGGAAAAAAAAAAATTTGAGAAGGAAAACGGTTGGAAAACAACGCAAAACCCTGGCAATTCGAAAGGGAAATGCCGTGCGAGTCCCATTTATATTGGAAGGAAGAAAAACCATTAAAATTTTCCACGGAAAGCGCTTTAGCATGATGCAACGATAATGCTTTATCTGTAATTTAATTTAGGTTCGGCTATCCATTCCCTCACGAATGGGGTAAATATATATCACACAATTAACCCCCTGCAACGCAAACCTCCGGGAAATTCGCCGTCTCCGGCGTGGGCTGCAAGTTAATCGACCCGAGGAGGTGCACGCCGGAAACGGAAATTCCCCAAATCAGGTTGCCTTCGCCTCGAGGCGGAACCCCCGCCTTCGCGATACCCGAGCCGACAGACGGGGGCCGCTTTGGCAGATCGGCGAAGGCAGCCGGGACGGTGTCACCTCCCGCGCAGCGGCAGAGGGAAAACCTTTTTCAGTTTCCATTTGCGTTTTGACGATTTTTTAAATTGCAAAGATTTAAACGGCCGCAATCGATACCTTTGGATTACTCGGTGAGCAAGCCCTAAGAAAGTTTTAAAGATCTTATTGTTATTATCATCGATCGAATTTTAACTAATTGAACGTTGGATAAATCAAGTGAAAAATCAAATAAAAATCTATGAGTTTCAAACTTTTTTAAATGATAAAATCCTCCATTCAACAATGCACTTAGTACAAACTTATAAAGCTCTTCACTTTCGAATTTTCATAACAGGGCAAGAGCCCATCCAGTTACCAATTCTGTAACCCCTTTCCCTGCAGAAATCCTTAAATTTGTTCACCAATTAAATTTTTAAATTGGGAAATTTTAGAGACCGATTACTTCAGCACATTTCCGTATTATCCCGTTTGGCAGAATTCAAAATAAATCCGTGTACATAAATAAGCCCGCATACAACTCGCCGATTTCAACCGTTTAAGAGGTTTTTATTCGTTATTTTTCATTTCGTACACGGCTTATGCATAATAAACATTCATTCAAAATTTATTTCCTCTGGTCGAGTTTCATCTCGGTGGAGTTCCGAAAGAAAAAGAAAAGGCCTGCTGTTGTCTGTTGTTTCAAAGAGCGTGCACCTCCTCTGCAGACACAATGAATTATTCATGAACATCTATTTTAAGATTATTTATTACAATAATGTAATGTATTATCGAGTCTGCAACTCCAATTTTCCCAGCGAATGAAAAAAAATATTTTCTCATTTAACCTTATGGAACTTTTTTTTTTCCACGTTTATTTGAATCCGGAAAAATTATTTATTTATTCTCCTTCTTTTGATTATTTATTATTTTTTTTTCTTCTACAGCGATTAAGAGCGAGATAAGTAAATTTTACCAAGGAACAAAAATCACCTAACAGGAAGGGATTAGCTCAAAAAAAAAAAAAACCTCGAAACCTTTTCTTACACTATTGCGAGCTTTCTTTCCATCTTTCGGCGCGTGGACCTTAATACCTGAAGTGCTTCCCGCATATCACAATTGCCTAACAAGATTAAAAACACAACATATAGGGAAAAGTACACGTTTTTCGCAGATAATCTGCAGCTAATGGTAATTCGGGAAGTCCTATTGGTGTTCTTCTCAGATATCACAAGAGCAAGGATTACTCCATATGCGTTACCATTCTTAAAAGGGTAATTAAATCATTTAGAAAAAGGAAATTGCTTTGTGAAAATGTCTTCGATTTTACATAATGTAATCGTGAAAAATAAAAAGATAGATTTGTCAATATTTATCGTAATTGAAACAATTTTAGCAAGAATATAACAAAAAAAAAAGTGATATTTAGATCTAATGCAAAATATATATATATATTAATAAAGTATTTCGACATTACACATATTTTTGTTATAACACGTAATACCATACATATGTATATATAGAGTGGAAATTTTTTTTTGAACACACAGAAAAAAGTGAAAAATTGGAAAAACCAAAAAAGCGTATGATAATAACATTACGTTTTGCAAAGAGCTGTGTATGTACTCATAAGCCATACAGTTACAATGCTGAGAAAAAAAGAAAGAATTGATGCTGAAACTCGACAAAAGAAAAGTTTTTAAAGAAATTCAATTACGAGTAAAGCTGAAAATAAGGAAAAATTTTAATTTCTGAAACTAATTGTCGATACCTGACTAAAAGTCATTTTTTACAACAGTCAAAATGCTTCATTAGAGAACAGGCAAAATACATCTCTATTAAATTGGTATTATTAGTATCGATCTCTACACTGCAGCAAGAGATAAGGCTCGACACTTAAATGAGCTGCAGATTTTCGAGAATTTTCCCCGAAACTTTTCCAATTTCGAAGGGAAAAACAAAGGAAAAATTCTTAATCCTCAGGCGCCGAAGCAAGTGCGGGCGGTCACGAGCGATTAATTTTCGCAGCCTCAAATAGGAGCAGATCAAAGATCTCTCGAAAGCTGCAGCAAGCGAAGGAGTTCGTGAAAAACCATCCGAAAATCCGTCGGGCCTTGCTCGCGGAGCAAGAGCAAATAAATTTACGGGGAAAAAAATTCAATCCGACAACCATGACACGAACATCGGGGGGGGGGAAAAAAAAAAAAAAAAAAAAAAAAAAGGACAAGGCTCGCATGAGGCGGAAGCGGAAAAGAGGAAAATTCGAGTGCGTTCGCGGCACCGGAAGCTTCCCACATCTGGAACGAAGACTCGAAAGCTCGAAAGCTTTATCGACTTCTCTTTCCGGTTACCGTCGTGCCTCACAGATGGCGGGCGGCCCCATTCGCCTTTCGAGCTTTCGACACTTGTTGCGTTTCCCTTCGCAGCGTTCCACGTGGCTTCCTCAGCCGGCGTTTCCCTCCGACCGAACCTGTGACCCGACGCAATCGTAAATATTTAACGATCCCCCGCCGTTTTACACCTTTCCAATTCGGCTTCCGATTCCCCGACAGCTTTTCTCACCTCTTGCACGATATAAATTTTTAAACAATTTCGCATGCAGCAAAACTTACGAAATAAATCAGTTGCATCTTTGGGAGGAAGTGAGGAAAAGGCTCAAGGAATTTTAAACCGAATAAAAGGTTTGCCAACTTTCCTCCGCTTCTGCTCTAAAAGGAGCTCCGGTTCAGTTTTTGACGGGGCGAACTAGGGAAAAATTAAGTTTCGAAACATAAAATTTTATTTATTAGCACTTCCTTAAATTTCCACCGTTCCAAAAGTGCAACATATACCCTTATGTCAAGTTTTACCAGGATCCCGTTCGGTTCGCAAAGAACGAAAATGAAAACGAACGACCCGAATAACCCCGGAGAAGAAATGTCATGCACGGAAATAAGTTGGGATTGATTTTTCTTAAATTCGCGGTCAGTTAAAATAATTTCGGGTTTTCCGGAAAGATTTTCAAATTTTCGAATTGCCCTCGGAAGAAATACCTTTTCCATGCGATACTGCCCTTTCCTTTTTTTTTTTTTTTTTTTTAAAGGCGATCCGTTGGTAACCGGGACCACGGAGACCACGCCAGAGATGCACATGCCGGAATCCGCACCGTTGGCCGCTCCTTCGGACGTGTCCGGAACCACGATTTCTTAAACCACGTTCCGGGTGAAGGGACAAAAGAAAAGGTCCGCGACTCGCAGAAATGTCTCACGCCGGACAAAAATTCTTTTTTATCATGCCGACGGTAAATGTGGAGGACAAAAACCTGGATCCTGGATGGGAAACCTCTTTTTCCCGCACCATCCTCCGATTCGAGTTTCCTGCGTTCCTTGCAGCGTCGGGCAGGGAAATGATCTTCGACAGCTCTTTTCAGTTTTCGGACTAAAAGAATAAATAATCAAGAATAAAAAGTATTTGATCTTCTCCTGCTGACACTCTTTCAGTTACAAATCTCATAAAAGTGCCAAAGGCAATTTAAACGTTAGCTACTGCCCAAGATGAAATTGTCTATTCTCGTTCAGTACTTTCAATCTCAGGCATTAAAATTAGGTTTCTTTCCCAGGGAGATATCCATTTGCATGAAACCTATTCATCGAATCGCAACGGAAAAGCTGTAATGCTGTCATCAACCTGTTTCCCGTTAGGTCGATAAGTTCGCCCGCTTCCTTTTTACCATGCACCGAAATTGTGAGCTTAGTTTTAAGCTACCTCCGGTATCTAATGTCCGTCGACGTTTCCTCGCGCAAAACGTTCAATGCAATCGATTCATCGCAGCATTTGCAAATGAATTTTGCGATTTAAAGCGACGCGGATTCGACAAAAAGAAATGAAAGCCTACATTGTCGGCGATTCATCTCTGCATCTTTGAAGCAAGGCACATTGCAAGTTAGCCGGTGCAGGGGGAGCAAAAGGAGAAGCGGCCTGCAGCGATTGATGAATGCTGAAGCGAAAGTATTCACGGAAAACAACGTGAGTTTTATTGTCGGACAAATGAAAACAATAAGATTTGCAAATTCCGCCTTCGACAGAATCAGCAGAACGTAAACGTTGCGTCCTCTTTTCGAGCTGCGGCGTGCGAATAAGAAAAGAGGAAAAAATCCAACTTTCTGTGTGAGTTCCCCGCGTTTCGCGCTCTGCTCTCTTAATGATTCGAGAAACCGAAAAAAAAAAAAAAAAACATTTTACTCTGCAGGATCAGCGATGATACGGGGCGAACCGACAGCGCAGAAAACGGTTGCCTCTGAAATTTTTCGTCCGGAAAGCGTCTCCCGCGATGAAGTTGAAGCCATTTACCCGCCCTTTCGGCGTAAAAACAAACACAAAATTCAAGCGAACCGCATGCGGGTCCCTAAAACCGAACCTGCATCTTCACGGATACGAATAACAGTGGAACCTTCTGGTTTTGCTCCTCTCAACTCCGCTAGTAACGCTATACTATAAATAAAACGAATGCATTCTATTTTTAAAAGAAACAATTTAAATCGAAGGTGCAAGAGCAGGGCTTTAAAATTTGCAATTGACTGCCAAAAACAAAAAATTTGTAATTATATACATGTATATCGGACTCTTTAACGAGCATCAATGATTAAAGTCGGAACATTATATGAAATCGAAATCCGTTCCCGGTGGGGGTTTATTGCATCAAAACCTAACCTAACCAGCAGCTTTTGCCGTGAAAAACGTTTCTCCGATGAACGTTAAAAATTTATCCTTTACAACTCTTCCCATCCAGAAATTTAAATGCACGTTACGGTGTACGAAATGGAAACGATATAATATTTGTATAACATTTTCATCGTAAAAATTCAAATGGTGTCACTTTCATTCCGAGCTTAAAATGAAAATAATTTCAATATGATTTCAAGAAAAGTAATGTATAAATGTACCCATTTTGTGCTCGAGAGTGAGAAATTCCCCTTGCCGCGATTAAGGAAAAGAAGATAAAAAAAATAAAATTGGAATAATTAACAAATAAATACAAATATTATTAATTTTCATCTCGCCCATTTTCAATGGTACTATTTTTTTAATGCGTGATACTCGATCAAACTCAAAAGAAAAAGCTCCTTCTTTTAAATGAAAATGATATTTGAAACATAAAAGCTTCGAATTTCGATCTTTGCATTAAATTTTTTTTTATTATTGTTCTGCACCGTAACAATATATTAAAATTGTTGTTATACGCAATCTATTAAACGCTGCGTCATTGTGCTGTAAGCATTACTCGGATACTAAGGAACCCGACGCTGACAGATCCCGCCTCAAATTTATGAAAATTTTAAGTTTCTTTCCCGAACCGCAGCGCTTTCGAATTTCCCAAATTAACGTCTCCCGGCGGGATCCCCGAACCGGAAAGGGAACTTCACATTGTGTCGTTACATCAATTATGCCCCCGATTTTCCTGCCTCTGGGTCTGTCCCAGTCTGCGATTTGGCGGGTGCTTCGAGCTCTTCGTCCCGCTTTTCGGCAGCAAGCTTGGGACATCGCGATCCCGATCACATCCGAGAGACAAGCAGCCAGGTACGCGTCAGAAACCGAAAAGAACAAAAAAGCGGGAGAAAGGACGGCGGCGGTACGGGGTTAAAAATAAACGAAATCGGCGGGGGAAAAGCAAACGAGCTTAATTTCGGCTTCGATAAAAAAAAAAAAAAAAAAAAAAAAAGAAAGAAAAAGATGAAAAAGGAGGAAAGCTGGAAAATAAAAATGTTAACTTGATTATCACGGAAAGAAATTGTTTAATATTAAAGGACGGAAAGGAAAATGCGGTATTAACGAAGGAAAACGGGAGTAATGAGGAAAACAATAAGAGAGCGCCGTTGCAGGCGGGAAAAGCAAACGCGCGGGGAAATTGGGAGCGAAACGGGGATAATTTTGAAACGAACAAGCAAATGATTAAAGGAATGGAAAATAATAAAAATTATGCGGAAAAGTCAAGACGATAAAAGAAAACGGAGATCGCCGACGAGAAATCGAGGCGGGAAATTCCCGAGAGAGAGAGAGAGAGACAGAGAGAGAGCACAGTTTTCCACAGGTACGGAAAAACGAGCACAGTTTCCACGGCCGCACGCGTAGAACTTGGTTGCAGGTAGCTTCCTTGACTGCAGGCGGTGCAACCTGCGCCTTCTGAAGCCTTTCCGCGGCGCTCTGGTAAACGTGCGCGATTCCGGAGCTTTTCTCGCAACGTCGTTTTCGGTTTTTAACGAGGCCCCCGGGTCTCCCCTTGCCCGCCGTAACTCGCTTCCGCTTCCGGTTATGAAAACCGGGCGTTTCCCGTGCTCGCCATAAAGCGAGAATTGTTTTGGACGATTCCGCATCTCGGGTCGCGCGGTTGGATGCGAGGAAGAGAAGTAAATTGCGTTTCAATGGGGTCATTAAAATGTGCTCCGTTCAAATGAAAAAAACAGGAACGATCCGGAAAATATCCCGCAGCAAGCGAGCGTCGCCTTGCGGCGGCGGAGCGCACGTGAGCGAGCGGTTCAAATTAAGGGATTTACGTGCATTATCCGAAGGAAAAATTGGTTTTTTTCCCCGTTTCGGACGCCGACGCTCCGGGAAAAAAAAAAAAAAAAAAAAGGAGGAAAAATCGAAATTTAAGAAGAGAGACATGCAGCGAGCGAGACTGCAGGAAAAGCCAAGCGATTTATCGTTGACCGAATGCCTTTTTGTTGCGCTTGGAATCCGCTGATGAAACTTCAAAAGGAGAAAAATTCTCGAGCGAAGGGCGGGCTGGAAGGGAAATTTCGCCTTTTTTTTTTTTTCCTACACTTTTCCCCGGAGATTTTCCGAAAAAAAACCCCGGATACCGGAGAGAGGTCGGGAACGGCTTTTGGGTCGCCGGACCAAACTTGCCCGGAACGCACGATAAAAAAAAAAAAAAGATTTTTTAAAAATTTGGACGACGCGCTGATGGGACGATGCTGCGGCGTCGCGGGGCCTGCCAAATTCCGACAATCTCAAAATATTCTCTGAAGAATTTTCCGAGTCGAAATATTCAACTGGCAGAAGAATCTTTAAGGGGAGGACTAAAAAAAAAAATATCTATATATTTTTGTGACACAGTTGGATTGAGATACTAAATTTTAACCCATCGACCGTATCGAGCTGTCGCAATTAGCCGGTACGGAAAACACACAACAGAATTCCGCACGCACCCAAGTCCAACATGTCGCGAACAACAAAGCAATCTGTTGATAAATTGCACGTAATTTGTTAAAGAAAAGTAAATAACGAAAAATCAAATGTGAAATACATGAAAATTAATTAAATTAATTGTTAATTTTCCTTTTTTTTGCCCCGAAAACATTTCAACAAAGTTGCTTATAATTTCGCAATTAATGCAAATTATATTTAACTTAGCCTTCAAATTCATTTTTAAAGGACAACATGTAACATCAAATCATTTTCAAAATAGGGAATGTAACAAAGCTCAATTATCGTTATGACTGTTTTAGAAGAAAAACAATTTTAACGACGGCATTTTTTATTTTTATTTTAATTATCAATAACGGATGATACCTGTGAAAATATGAAATGCAAACAACATCAAATTACAGAGTCGCCATACTAATCATTACCTAATACATTTATTTCTACCAATCGCGCCGGCGACATTAATCTTGGTCCTTTAGATTTGGAATTGGCAGCTATTTGTTATTATTAATCAATTTACTAAATATTACTCATATTGCACATTCATTGAAACATTCAGGAGTTGAAGATGTTTCGTAAAAAAAAAAAAAAAAAACTTTTTACCTATCACATTTTTGCGAATCGAAAAATCCGACCGAGAACAATGCCTTAAACCTATCTGAAAATCTCATGGTTTTTTTTTTTGATTGTTGATTGGTGCAAAAGAAAATTGTTTATAGGACCTGATTTTACATTTTACGTGTCAGGATGAACGGCTTGAAACGTTATAACGCAGAACCGAAAATTATATTTTGTCGAACGTTTAAATTAAATCCGTCGCGAAAAAAAAAAAAAAAACTTTAAAATTTTTATACGCAACACAAAACGAAAACAAAATATTTATATTTAGTAAAAAAAAAAAAATACATAAATTTGTGACCCAGTCGCCACAGCTAAATCCGAGACAGACAAATACATTGAGAGCGTGAAAGCGGAAAAGGAGAAAGGGAAACTGGGAAAAATTGTATATTTTTTTCGATTGAGAAAACATCAAAAGACGGGAGCGAAAATGAAAATCAGTTTCTAATTCAACACCCGAAGACGTTCCCCAAACGTCGGAGGCATACAAAAGGAAATCGGAAAATCCGCGAAACGCGCGCCGGAAAAACTTTCCCGACAAAAATGACCGGCAGCGCTTTCCGCTGCAGGATGCAAAACATCTTCGAACCGTCGAGTGCATCGGATGCGGAGGAAGCGGCAAGCGAAAGCGGACCGGGAAAAAAGGACCGAAATGCACAAAAAAAAAAAATGGGGAAATCTTCAAGTTTGCACGGGAAAGCATCTTATTTATATGAAATCGAATTCGGACTCCATAACAATCTTCTGTGCGAAAAACGCAATGACTCGCGTTGAACTCTTGAATGTCTGAAACATCTATTTATTTGTTTACTTAGCCGAAAGAAGAATTGCACGTTGCGGCAGGACCTCGACAACAATCCCTTGTTGAAGCCGTTTCTTGGCCGGTTTTTGCGCATTTTTCATCGCCCCGAAGAAACTACCGATGAGCCGCCCTTAAAAATGTCCAGTGCTTTGCCCCACGACCCCCCGGTTCCCTTTCGTCCGGACCCGCACCAATGAATGCAACTGGTTTCAGCAATTCGGCACCCCGCCGCGGTGGCGGACGATCGCTGCCAACTGCCGTCGAAAATTAAAAAATTCCCCGGTTCTCAAGTGAAACGAGGAGACCAACGTTCGCATTTAGCAAGAGAATATTTTTCATTTTAACAAAATTTGTTTCACGGTGATGAATTTAAATAAGTAAATAAAATGAAAGTTTGAAAAAAAGCCGTTCACGTTTTCGAAAGTCAGGATTTTCGCATCGCGAAAGGGACTGTTCGCCGCTTAAACGCTCTGCGGGTGACTCCGGGGGGAATTTCCGAACCCGCAGCGACTTCCGAAAGCCGCTTTTTTTTGCGCACCCCACCGGAATCTCTTTCGAATCGTATTTCCTCCCGCCCGGGCGAACCAAGATCGCGACGTCGAGATAAATCCGCGGATTCCCGAAGGAGCAATTGTTTAAATAAGCGCCGTGCAAAGAGAGCAAAGGAAAAGACGCGATGGATCGGGAAAGGCGGCAGGAATGCGAGAGGAACGCGGAGTTTGTGCGTACCTGTTGCTGAACTTGCTGAGTCTGCCTTTCCGGATCGTCAAAGGAAACTCGATCGCCGCGGAACAAAGGGGAAGCCCCGAACGCGCGCGGAAAACCGATGGAAAATCCCTCGCCTTTAGACCTTTCATTCTAAATCCCTTTTGCGTTTCGGTCAATCACCATCAATTCGATTTTCCCACCGAATCCGGACACTTCCCGTCACTTCCTTTGACTCGCTTTTTCCATTGACCCTTACCGAATGGAGGATTGTTCGGCAAACAATCAAAACCGGAGCCGAAGAACGTTTATTTATCCTGTCCTGATTACGTACAGATATTTATGTATCTCGTGATTTCATTTACCCGGAAACCTGCCGAGAGCATCTCGACCGGGGACCGCCGTCGGCATCCGTAAATGCGATTTCGCGAGGTTTCCTGTATTTCCACGTCCGACGCCGATTCCGTTGCTGTTACGCGCGCGGCGACGTGAAATGCCGCAAGACGGGTAAAAATTTTCCGCCGTCAAGGCACGCGAAATTTTTTTCCTTTTGCCAATGTCCTGTTTTAATTTACAGTTATTTTCAACGCGTTTCGAAAAGATTGATGCAGGTCGGATCGACGCCAGCTAAAAAGGTGCAGGAGACGTTCGAGGAGCGGCTCGTTGCTGAGATCGGAACTGACAGACGCGTTCGCAACCAGAACATGGGATCGGAGCACAACCGGTCAGGCAATTATATGCTTACAAATGTATGAGATTATTGTCGTTGAAAAGATTTCAAAATTTAATCAAAGAGAAATAAGATTCGGAGCTTTCGCGGAGGCAAGGAATTAAATTCGGACAATTTATCGAGCTTGGAGCTTGCGCCTCGGCAGAATGAAGCCGCAAGCTTTTCCATTGGGAGCACGGATTGAATTTTCCAAGCAATTTTTAAAAAATTTTGCTTTCTAGGAGAAATGCAGTTGAATATTTTGTTTTTTCGCTGTTGCCCAGGCATTCAGGTGGGAAACTTTTCGGACGCGTTTGGGAAAATTAAAAATTTAAAAATCGGGAAATCGCGGAGCTGAAACCGAGGCGAAAAAATAATTTTCTTCTTTTTAAAAAAAAAAAAAAAAAAAAAAAAAAACAAAAAAGGAACAACCGAAAAGCATTCATTCGAACACTTCGCGTACACCAAATGAAGTTGCGTTTCCGGCGGAAAACTCAAAAACGAGCGGAGGAAGGCGAGGCGAAAAGCAATTAACATTCCGTAAGTGAGCAAAGAGCAGAACGTTTTGGAAAAACAGGAAATTGGAAGAGTTAATGAAAATTTTCATCATTGATTTATCCCGCGGGCTTTCCCGACCCCGGTTCCCATCTGCAGCTCCCACGTGCGGCACTGTCCCCGTGCTTCACGCAGTTAGCTTTTCCTTCGCCGAACGGTTCCGGACGTAAAAATGGCAGAGGAAAGCTTCGACCGGGACCGCGGCAGGTCCCCGAGCTTCTCCTCCCGGCTCGAAACTTTCCGACGGGCTCTCCGTCCGGACCGGAAACGGATCGTAATAATCCGTTCGCGAACAATCTTTAAGAACCGTTTATTTATTTTTTTTCTTTTTTTTCGCCCGCCGTTTCCGGTGCGGCTGCGGAAACCGCGGATTCAAAAATTAATCACGCGAAAGGCGTTCCGCGCCCTCCCTCGCGCGCGAACGCCCCCCTGACTGCAACCTTCCGCGCTTAATTCAATTAACGGCTCCCCTGCCTTCGGTCCAAACGGAATCTGAATGTTCCGTCCCCCCGCGGCCCGCTCCCCCGCTCGAGGATCACGCATTGTGCGATGCCTCCGCCATTCAATTAGGGAATGCCCACTCGGAAATTGCGAAAACCTTGCGTGCATCCGGGTTCGTGGAGGCTTTTCGTTCCCTTGCCGAAAGCTCCCGTGCGTGACACCCCGTCGGGAGACTCGCACGTTAATTGGGATCTCGGTCCCCCGAGTGCGCCACTCCCTGAATGAAAAAGCCAAATTACCAATGGCCCTCAAGGGATTTAATGACGTAATCAACCACCGATAATGCTTAACTTATCAACTTGCATAATGTCGGCATCTGTCAAGTGAAAAATTAAATATTGATCCCGCAAGGCGGATGGTTAATTCGACCTAAACCCGACCGCAATTTGAATTATTTACAAAAGCAAGTGAAAATCCATAAACTTGAGCATAAATAATAAAATGCATTTGCACAGGACATGTATTCATATTTGCGCAAAATCAATCATGCATTTTGCGAGCCGTCTCAAAAGGTGAAACCGTCTCAGTTTGCACGAGAACCAGTCCAAGCTTTGGAAAATTCGACGCGGCAATCATTTTCCGCGGTCTCGGCGGCAGAAAGGAAAGAAGCGACTGCAGGGGGCTCCGAGCGAGAAAAAAAAAAAAAGGAAAATTCCGCATGAAAACGAGGAAAAAAAAATGAGATTCAATTTCGATTTTTCATTAATTCCCATTCTCTGCAGCTTTTCAACAGCGGAACCGACGAGACATTCGCGTCAGCATTAACTTTTTTCGGTTCACTCATTTCCCGATATTTCCGATCTTTGATTCTTCTTCAAAGATTTAAAATGTCCAATGGGAAATTCCCGTCACCGGCCGAATATGGATTTTTCATTTTTCCCGACGCTTACGCGACGTTTTTCCCAACAACTTCGGCGCGGGGGGAATTTTCCGATCGCTCCCCCCCCCCCGATTTCGATCCCTCCGGAAACCGGAATGCTCCAAAACTGGAATGACGGGTCAAATGGACTCGGGAGCAGCTCCCGGGATGAAACCTGCGGAGCTCGAGCCTCAGATTTTCCTCCTCTTCCCCTTTTCCGGTGGGAATTTTTCAAGTAAATTAAATCAAACCGCGCAAAACGTCGGCGGAAGTGAAAAAAGATGTCTGCCTCCGAGCAGCATTTTCCAACGCAGTCTTATAAGGATGCGGGAGGACGTGTCCCGAGTCGGGGGATCGGCGGCTTCGAAAATGCAAATTCAATTTCAAACCGAAAAAAAAAAAAAATTGGGTTTCCTCCGGATCGGCATTTTCGGTTTGAGCGCCGGCAATTTCTTATGTTTCTTCGATATTGCGAAAAAATCCTGCTCCTGAAACGAAAACCTGGGAAATTTAGCGTTTGCCCCGCCGAAAGTACGCCTCCAAAGCCTTCTCAACCTCTCCTTTCTCCTACACCGATTTATCAAAATTTCGACTGGTTCGCCACGTTTTTCGGGGCAACTTTTAAAATTGCATTCGTCGGCCGAGAGAAGGTGCCGTCGCCGCTTTAAGGCGGATAATAATTAATTGTTAAAGAAATTGAAATTTGCGAAAGATCCCGTCGGATCCTTCGGGATGCGGGCGCAGGCAGTTTCGGCCGGGGCGTCTGCCGTCCGCCTGGGGTCGGGTTCAGGTGATGCCTCGATCGAAAACCAAGAGCAAAGCCTCCCCGAATAAGAGCTGTCCGAGGTTGGTTCGGAAAAGCGATTCCCTAAAGCAAATCGACGGAGCCTCAAGTCGTGCGGACGAACTTGATCCGTCAAATATTCCAGCGGAAGCCATCGCCGAGCACAGAACGGCTCTTCCGCCTCGGCTAAGGAAACGAAATTCCCTTGCGCGTTTCCCCCGTTCCGAACCTGGCGACCGCAGCTATTTCCCGTTCCGTGCCCCGGGCGAATTGACTCCGCGACGTCGGGAGACGCTCGGGGGGAAACTGCCGTGGAAAACCTTTCCGCGGAAAATTCGACTCCGCCTCGGGCCGATGGAAAAGAAAATTAAAAAAAAATTTTCAGGAACGAGGGAATCGCTCGCAGACCGGGGATTTTTCCAACAATCCGGAGACGATGAATTATTCTCGGCGAATTATGCGAAAGGGCATCTTTGACGAAAGTCAGGGGTGTTAAACTTTCAGCAACTGCTGATGAAGCGGTATCGATCCGGGTAAATTGTTAATTTTCTTACCGAGTTTTCATCCGCGGCTGCCTTTTTCCCCGGGGTGTAAATTTTAAGTCGCGGCCTCACCCAGAAACCGAAAATGACCGACCCGCTCAAAAATGAGACACATTTGTGCCTCTGAGGTGCAATGTCACATGGCGACGCCATTAAGCGAAAGAATTAAGTTGGTACGTACCTTAAATGAGGTCCTCTTTTTCTCCTGACGGCATAATGTCTCCTGTGATGGAACGGGATGCACGTGTACGAAGGTCTGCGACACTTTTCACTTTGATTAGTCGAAATACTGTGTCGGTACCCGGGGCTGTAACATTCCGAACCCTGCCGCGAACTGTCCGACCCGTGACTGTGCCGCGAACGGATCCACTCCGAGGGTGACTGCGAACTAATGCTTCTGAGGCTCGGCCCGCTGCCGCTGCAGCCCGCAACGGCCAACATCAGTTTGCCCTCGCAGCTTTCGTTTTCGAAGCTTTCCGCTTCGTCCTCTAACTCATTTTCCAATATGTTGTTCACTTCCATTTCGTAAATGCTTTCCTCGGCGCTTCCATCCTGCCACATTTTAAAAGGCTGCATTTTGTCCGTCAAACTGCCTTCGCGACTCAAATTTTCCTCCGGTCCCTTCCGGTCGTCGGCGTTTTCCGACGCCCTCTCTTCGTCCCTGTCCTCGACCGCGTCGCCTGTTTTCGATTCGAGGCAATCGAATGCTTCGCACTCCTCGATTCCTTTTTCCGTTTCCGGACATTCCGCCCGCTGCTCGTTCACCATCGAGGAATTCTCGTCTTTCGGTTCTGCCGGCGGTTCGACCTCCTCCGCCTTGTATTCGGAATCCAGTGTGGAATATTTTTATTTAAGCATTTCCCTCGCTACCAAACTTGTGAAACTTACTGCTTGAAATATTCCCTGTTAATGCATTTGACATTTTTTCATGCGAGAGGCCCGACCTGAAAAAGAAAAGAATGAAAACATATTCTCCCAGCAACCCACATAAGATCAGTTTTTAATGTTTGTGTCGTTATTGTTCGTTTTGTGGTTATGTTGGGTCTCGTCTTTGTCAACCCGGCATTTTACCCGTTCCGATCGCGAAAAATAACTAAAACACCAACCCAATCGACAAATTGCCTCGATCGCAAAAGAGAAACTGGGCTTATACTCATTATCAGGATATTAAAATTGCACATTAGGCGGAAAAAACACCATTTCACCCTGTATGGAAACATCATCCACCGATATATAATTTATTACTTGAAGTACATCAGATCGATATTTATTTTCACCGGAACTTCATTTTCTGAAGCAAGTAACAGCTAAGCAAAAATGCTGGCATCGCAATTTATTTAAATTTAATACTTAAATATTTTAATTAAAAACTTTTATATTTAAAAAAAAAGAAAAAACACTTTTTTTTTTATCGAACATATTCACAAAATATAAATCTTCCCTGGATTTTCCCAGGTTGCTTAAATGAAAAACAAAACAAAAATATTGTCTCCAGCGTCTGGGAAAACAATTTTCTATTTGCATATGAAAAGTCTTTTCCTTTAATCGGATATGGAAAATTTTTGAGCGGGGGGGGGGGGGAGGGGGGGAAACGAACGAACGAAACCCGCCTTTCGAACGTAGAGTTCCTGTGGTAAAATTAATGCCATGGGCACTGCAGAATAATGCTAATTCTCCTGCTCGGAAAAATGTTTTCCAACATCACGTACAGCGGTGCATAATAATAGTTTTGGTGGAAATTTTTAAGTAGAAAATTTAATACGATTAAAGTCACAACCTTCCAGCAAACATCATTCGCGTATCCCGGGAAAAATATTTTTATTTTTCTTCCCTGAGCATTTTCTTGTGCAAGCGCATTAATAACGACAGTAAACCATTTCCCTCCGGCAGTTTCCCTGTTAATGAGAATCCTTTCTTCGGAATCTCACAATTGTGCTTCTCTGTTTTCGCAATTCGAATACAGAAAATTTTGGTAACGTATCAGAATCGAATTTAAAAGAATTTTCCCTCCATTTAGAACTATCTCTCTCTGTGACTTAACCTGCCTTAGAAGTGGTATGTAATCACCGGTATGTATAAAAGATGGTTTAAAATATTTGAAATATTATAAATTTAATGTCGAATACTGCAGACGAAACTCGGATGCTAAAATATTAATATATTCTCGAATATACTCACTTGCTTCCGTATCTTGGCCAGAAACTCTTACGGAAACTCTTAAATTCGGAAAATAAATATTTTTTGCATTCAAATTATATTGCTTCAAACATTTTACTGAAAATAAAAAGCGGAAACTCCCGGTTTGAAAATCAATGTTTATACCCATATGAAAATAATCGAATAGCAATATATTCAAATTTTATTACATTGATAAAAAAGTTTTCATAGTTTATTACAACAACGGTTACCATAAATATAGCGTTTCGATCAAAAAAATATTTATACTTCTTGATTAAGAAAATACAATGAAATCCCCGCATAATGCGTATCTTATTTACAGGGAAAGTTCCATGCTTCAAATTTATCCTTTTTTTTTCCCCAAGCTAATTCAAACTCAGTTATAAGAAGAAAATATCTGTGCATTTTAGCCTCATTTCCAACGTGTAATGTAATATGAAATTTTCACTGATTTTGCTACATTTAACGTTAAATATACAAATTTTTCGCATAAAACAAAAAATTTTACTAACAAAAACTCAATTCGTATAAATATATATATATATAAATAAAATCCGTATTAGGTCAAGTCAGCGAATCGATTTTATTTATACAATGACACCGATGAATTCATGACTCACTGTATAAATTGAATATGCAAGAGACTGCGTTTATAAATATTTAATTTTTTCAGATAAAAATCAATTGATATTGACTAATATAAAAATAGGGATATTGGGATACGTTTATGTGTGCAAACTTATTTCATTTTTTATTTAGTTGTCAAAAGATGCAGATAATGACACAGAAAACCTCTTCTTCCCCTAATTCACGGCAGGATCTTTTTCGATAAATATATATATATTATTATTTGTTATATTACTACTATGTTATATATTTATAAATGTATATATGTATTTCTTTTAAATTGTTCATAATATTTTCAAAAAGTTCGAAACACGGTACATTCGACTCAGTTTTTAAACACATTAATGTTTATATATTGTTAAGTTTATATTTTTATTTCATCGCCTTGTTAGATAATATGCTTTTGAACTCGTAAACTGGGGAGGAAAAAATTTGAGTGACGTCATAATATATGCTTAGCGTAATGTAGTATGAGTAAATACACAAGCTATTTTTAATTTAGTTTCTGCCGTGAAGCCATTGATTGACTTGCATTCGCCATTGTTTATATGCTTGAAAAAAATCCAAAATCAACTTTTTTAATTTTTCTCAGGGAGCAATTTAAAACATTTGAGTTTCATCCTTAATCGGAGGAGAGCCTTTTACATCGGTCTGCTTTTAATCAGGTTAAACGAATATATAGGATCGTACCTGTCCGCTGCTAGACAAGCAAATTTGCCACAAATTACCACGAACACTCAACTCCCGCCTTTACATCGAGGAAAAATTTACGGATTCCGACTGAATCTTTTGGATCACATATTCACGAAACGATCACTTGTAACTTATTAAAAATGACACAAGTTTGATGAACCTTTCAACGGAGCGCCGCATAACTTCAAACAATAATAATACACCAAATCGACGACACTTGTGTGCACAACCGACGGGAAATTCGAGGCTGGAAAAGTTTGGCGCAGCAGAAAGAAAAAAAAAACCACTGCAACTTCATGTTTCCATATCAATGAAATGTAGGCAAGTCCTTACGCATTTGCGAATTCAACTAAGAAATCGTGAAGACGTTCGAAGTTTTCCCAAAGCAAACATAATTAAAATCAATCGAAAAAAGAAAAAAGAAATTTCCCAACAAAAATCATTACACGAACGTGAATAAAAAGAACAATCAACATTACACGAAGTGCAGCTACATGGAGCAAACACGTTCCTCGTGCGATAGCTTCCAGTATTGCATATGAAATGAAACGCATATTGGAGAAAATGACAATTTTTTTTTTTATATTGTACAAACATATTATTTGATTTCCCCAGTTTTGCCGGGCTTGAAAAGTTTTATTGTACGAGTTAATCCTGTTGTCAGCAAAGTTCATTTTCTCGCATTTATGGATCTTCATAAAGTCAGAACGCTAAAGGAATATGTATTGTCATAGTAATAAATTTCGTTTTGCAATCGAAGAACATATCAAGAGCGAGCTTGGTTTTGAAGCTTAAGATGAATGATATAATCATAATGTATGTCACATCCGAAAATGTATGAATGTGGAAATGTGTGCTCCCGCCGAATTAAAGAAGCGAAATTGTTACAAACTCATGTTTATTCGGTATTTTCGAATCCTTCGCAATTGCCAGTGTAACCAAGGAATATTTCACAACTTTGACTTTCATAACGTATCCCTAAGAGTTTCATAATAAATCAAGGAATCTTTTTTAAACTTTTTAGGTAAAACCAAGACGCGACACCTGACAGATAATTTCGGATCGCGATATAACAAAATTATGAATTTATATCGCGATATATAAAATTTATGAATACGATACATAATAAGAAACTTAATTCTTTCTGGAAACAAATAAAATTCCACTCCTGACGGTGCGTAACCGAGAAATTTTTCCGTTCTGCGGTTCACATCAGGATCGGTGTCGCTTGGAAAAGTTATCTGCCGGTAAAGACAATAACGATTATCATAAGTCAAATGTATTCCGAAGACTCTTATTTGAAAACATATTTTTTTCCAACTGACAATCTTACATTACATGGGAAATAAATTAAAATTTTCATTGTTTCGGGTCATCCGATCGCTGTATTAAAACAAAAAAAAAAAAAAACAAGATTGATATTTTTAACTTTTACTAAGTGAAAAAAGCCCCAATACATGAAAATGTGATGCAAAAGTCGAGAAAGTTCGGGGTACAATCGTAAAAGGGACGATTTCCAAGTGATGAATATTAAAAATAAATTGAAAATTAATATGATATTTTGTTAGTAGCCAATTTCGATGCTTAACGGGGGAAAGAAGCAATTTTAAACAAAAAAAAAAAATTTTGAAATGTAATCTTAAAAAAGTGCTTTCGATCTTGCGACTAATAAATTAAACCTTTAAGAACATGCAAAATCTGATGATTAATTGCATTTCCATCTAAGATATCGCAAGCTTTTTTTTCCATACGTTCCTACCTGTTTTCACTCCAAATCAGGTATCGGAAAACTGCGATTTAATCTAATGGGATTTTTTTTCCTTTAACAATGCCTTTAACAAAGAAAATTCTTTACTTCGCATAAAATTTATGATTCCGGACTCTTTTTTTAGTAAATACATCTCTCTCTGATCGAAATGAGTTAAATGATGCAAAACCGTGTCAATGAATAGTTTTACAAGCTTTCCATAAGGTGGGCTCGCGGAACGAAAAGGACGGCTGATGCGCCTTGATACGTGGGTTCAGTAGAACCTTTAAAAAGTGAGACCTGTATTTCAGATTCATAATCCGTACTCACCATGTTTGAGTTAACCTAACCTGATAGACAATTTAAACGTCGAAAGCTTGACACGGACTATCGACACAACTTATTGCATGAGTTACAATTCTCTGCAGTCTACTCTAATTATTACTTTTTAAAATATATCCACGTAGTCATTATCATCTACAGATTTATTTCCCTGTTCAGAGAACTACCTGGATCTGGAAGACTAAAAAAATTATTCCAAAATTTGAAACCTTATGATAGTAGAATTATCTAGCTTTTTGAAAAAAAATAATTGCCGCCAAGTAAAATTATATATATCAAATTATTATAAGGAAAATTATATGATGAAATTTAAAGTCGTACTTAAAAAAACCGAAGCTTAATTTATTAGATTTTTTAAAATTACGTAGGGGAATATTATAATTTGCATCATTAACTAAAGTTTCTATATGTTTACTTTTACTTTAATTTTCTATTTCTACTCTACATTTCTATTATTACTTTTATATATATTTGTTTTGAAAATAATAAATACGTTTTAAAATAACAATTAATACTCCTAAAAATTAACCCTGTACGAAGCATGTAGATTTGGAACTTTAAAGTTTCGTGCATCGATTTTTTAACTTCATCATTTAACATTAACATTTATAATTATTAGGTACGAAATGTTACTATATGCATCAGATATTGTTGATTTGTAGTGAGGAATAAGGAAGTTTTTTTGGTAAATTTTCATAAAAATAATTTTTGTATTTCTTACATATTTACAATTTTACATTTTTAAAAATGAAGCCGAAATGTAAATTCTCTCTCGCGGCTGCATGCCCGAAAAGAGCACAATGCATTTGATGTCGCACTTGACAACAGGTTTTAGGATCTCAGATACGGTATAGGAAATAAAATTTTACTAAAAATATCGAACTTTAAGCGAACAACTCAATAACATCTTCGAGCAGTTTTAATATAAATAATGGAACTGAAATCTGAAGATCAACGCACCCGCATGGATCGACAGAAAGCATTGCTTTACTGAATATAACCGGCCATTCTAATTTGTTTCCGAAAGAACTTTTAACAGAAAATCATATATGACTTCAGCTTTGAGCTTCAGGAAGACAAAAATGAAGGAAAAATAAAGGTAGCTTTACTAGAAATGCTGCGATTATCATTCTATAATAAATAAAGGTAAAGTTTTTCCAAAAAACTGCTACAAGGAAAGGAAAGAAACGAAAGATTGTATAGAAAAAAAAGAACATGCATACTCCCACATAGTTGTGAATAAACAAAAAAAAAGGTGTCTGGTATCTAAATTTTATCATCCGATCTAGGTAATAAATTATTTCATTCTAATTTATGGGAATGCTAGTAGTAACACATTTAACCAAGGGAAACGGTATTTTGAAATTATTTCGGTAGCAAGGTTCAAAAATTTTAGAATTTCGCCAGTGAGGAACTTAAAACGAAAAGGCATTTGGTCGAATGAAATGCCACTTGCAGCCAAACCTCAGGATAATCATCGCTGCAAATGTAAATAATATGGGTCCAGGGCGTGGTCTTGCCATCAGGATTCTCCAGCGGAGGAAAAAATGAAGATCCGGATCGGGGAATCCGTGAAAACGCACAAAATTATCATACGGCCAAGAAATTTGACTTTTTTTTTTCCCAGCACCGAAATCGACCGAGGCAACCGAGCGTAGACGCAAGTTAAACGCCTCTTAAGATCTTCAACGGGGAAAAAGTCACTGCAGCAAAGCTGCAGATTTTCACTCGCAATTCGATAACTCAGCCAAAGTTCAAATTGCGAAGACGGGCAAGGAAGGAGAGAGAGAGAGAGAAAAATATGATTCCTTTGAGAAATTAAGCTGAAAACGGCGAAATGCTGCGTTCGGTTCTTCGGTTCTGCCATTTCATGCATAAATTTATTATGCCATCGCTCGTGTGAAGAGATTGATGCGCATATTTCTTAAATATCTCACCTTCTTTACCGTTGCAACCGAAAATAAATTTCATAAATCATTAAACGGGAAGCCCCTTCACTGGGCTACAGCAAAACTTGAACACTGAGGAAATTTGAATTCTGCATTTCGACACACTCAAAGTTGCGTGATCCAGTTTTATCCTTGGCTTTTTCATTATTTTCCCCGCGGAGGATTCGCATTCGGAGAGATGCTTTAAAAATTTGATAGCGTAAAAAATAATAGTTAGAAGGGAGTTTCTGTATTTAATACCGGCAGAATCGAGAGGATGAAATTTAATCTGAAGAAATTTAGTAGAAATAAATGCGTTGACACATGATGGGAGCGTTTACTTATCGACACGTGCTCCGCTTATAAATGTAGAGCACAATCCGAAGCGGGCTTAACCCGATATTACGAAGGATCCAACCGCGATGAATAAACACCTGAATGTATACATATAATATATGTATAATTGCCATATATAATTGCCGTCAGGTAAATCATAAATAGCAGATTGATTCACAGGTCATGCGATGAGAGATTAGAGAGGTATTAGTGAACTATTGGACTATAATAAAAACTATTTGAGCGTTTATTAATTTTGCAGGATTATAAAATGAAAAGAAAAGACCGACTAAATATTGTAACACGATTTATAACACCGATTAAAACCATCTGAAATGTAAAGTGAATTAAACTTCATATTCCCGGAGCAAAAGAATTAAGAAAACAAAATATTAATAGAACGGATGTACGTTTTGGTACATATATTCATTATGTCAGTATAAAAATACTACAATAAGGATTAAAAATTAAGGCTGTTTCTTTTCGCTGTATTATAATACCTCTTTTGTATTTTTTCATAAAGTTTTTTAAAAGCCGGTCTGGACCGAATTATTAAGAAACAGAATCGAAAAAAAAAGGCAATTTCGTAAATAAAATTTTAGAATTTCCACGTTTTGAAAAAAGAGCAAATATAAAACTCTGTATTAAAATTTAAAAAAAAAAAGATTATTTTAGGGTTTCTTCATATATTTTCAATTCATGTTTTTTTTTTCCTATGTAAGGACTCCATATCACATAAATTAAAATATTATTAACGCTTTAGTGGATGTCCCAAGCATCGAATATTTCCTTTTTTTTTTTTTTTTTTTTTTTCCTGACAAACGTACCGTGAATTTCATGTCAATATTTTTGTCTGCACAACCTTACTAAAAATGAATGCTGAATTGGCAACCGCAACAGACAAGTTAAGTGAATATATAATTTAGAAACTGCTAAAAAAATTCCGAACCAACTTTCATTATTAATAAAATGGGACAAACGTTCGCTATTTTTGAATGGCTAACAATCTATTTCTATTTTGCATAATGAAGGACCCTAACCTTCACCTTCCTCTCGGTTAATGTTTAACCTACTGCTTTAGATTTTAAATTTATGAATATTTTTTTGGCATACGGTGTAAAACAATTTCTTAAACTATTTACCCTTAAGACTTGGTGAATATAAGGAGAATAAAAGCAAAAGAGAAAACTGTAACGAACTTAAAAATTTTCTGGTTTTTTTAATAATTTAAAGAAGCTGAAGCATTTGATAAAAGTCGGTTTTAAATTTTGTTTGAAGCCATTAGAAAAATTATTTATGTATTTATTCTAAAACCCAATTTGGGGATTGTCGATATTCTGCGTCATTAATAATGCATTTAAAATTTCCGTTATGACGTATTGTATGAAAATGTAAAATATTTATACAACTAAATAAGTTTAGATTCTCTAAAAATAACATTAAATTACTTAAACTAGACAGCATAAAACTAAATTCACAGCAGGGAAAACTTTTTGCTGTTTTATCAATAACCGAAATCTAAAACTGGCTACATAATGAACAAAATTACTTCAATTGAACAATTGACAACGAAATAATTTAAAATTTAAAATAATAAAGTCTTGTTGGAATTTTAGCCAATTCGGAATAAGAAAATATCAATATTAAATTTTTAACATTGGACGTTTATGCAACAATTAATAAAGACGATCCACGTAGAGATACCTGATCGTTGATAGTCGTCAAATAACATCAATTTAAAAAAATGAAAGCAGAACTTATTGTTATTATTCTTATTATTATTATTATATTGGTCCTAGGCTATAAAGCCAGAAAAAGGTAATAAATAAATAACATGGACATAATAAACAAAAATATTAATAAGATCAGAAAAAGATTGATTGCATAATAAATTTGTGTCAATAATATTTCAGTATCAAAATTAATAAAATGAATATGAATATTTCTTATAATAGTATACATCAGAAGAATGTATTATATTAAACTGAAATTAATTTGTTGAATTTATGAAATTATTGAAATTCAGTAAAGCTGTATAATAATCAGTATTGCTTACAAAAAAAGATTTCTTCAGATGTTGTATTCATTTTTTCTTACATTTATAAAATAAGTTAACCAAATAAATTATTAAATTCCAAATGGGAACAATACTTCAACCTGATTAAAATAAAAGAAATTGATTAATAAATACACTATTTATTTTTTGTGCAGGTGTTTTTATGAAAAATGCTGCATTATTATGGAAGAACATGAGAACATTTATAGCGAACCTTTGCAAACATTTAACCTTGGCAAATATTTTTCAAAAGAGCAATATTTTGATATTTTGAATGGACAAATAAAACACAAGCAACAGAACATGATTTATTGGAAAACTTAGATTAAAAAACCTATTTTAAATATTCCCTAAGGCCTTAAAAGAAAATTCCGGGAAAACAAAAATTTCAATGTAATATTTTGAATCTATGCGAGAAATCTGTATCAAAATATCTGCAAAAAACTGAACATCATGCTATTATTATTATTATTATTATTATTATTATTATTATTATTATTATTATTACGAATCATATTTACACCATTAAGAAAATTATGTAATATAAGACATCATTAAAGAAAATCTCGTTCAGTTAATTTATAATTAAAAAACTCCACATCATGTTACATGCATGTACATGGATGTGACCTTCGTCAAAACCAAAAATAAGTTTTCAGTGTAGAAAACGGATTAATAACTAATAGTCTTTCAATTAAAACAATTCAGGGATCGAATTAAAATTTGGAAAATTATGAATAATTTGACCTGCAATCAAATTTAAAAGTCAAACTTACACAAATAAATAACACTAAAATTTATCACAAAGTAACATTTAAAATGTTCCTATTACCCCATGTAAGCAATATATCCCTGTTAAGCAATATTATTATATTGATAATTTTTATTTATTAATCTTCAAGTTTAATATTGTAAAATACAGTATTTTCGTCAAAAATGTAATAAATGATTTTTTGTGATTCTTTTGGTTTTATAAGAATAGAAATTAACACTTTCTGATTAATTAAATGAAATGAATAATATTTGAAGAATTTAATCATACATCATTGAACTTTACAAGATACTAAGTAGGATGATTTACATTTGGCGAAATTAATTTTAATTAATCAATAAAAAATTTTGCCAAATAATTTCTAAATAAATCTTTCTGAAGGAGACAAAGTGAAAGATATATGTTAATATATCAGATATTTTTTATTGAAAGAAGATAAAAGAAATCCTGTTATAATCAATATTAATGAATTTGAGTTTTATACAAAAAACTAGTCTTTTAAATTTGGTGCCATATCATAAATTTCCTCTCAAACATATAAATTTGATACCTTGCTCATCATAACAATAAATGCATACATTTTTATACATCTTAATCCATTTATGATAATAAATGACTCCATCTCAAGATCTTCATAGGTCGTAAATTGTCGGATGCCTTATACGTTTCATACCTAACAAGATACTAAAGCTCAAATGTTAAAAACACAAAACATAAGATTTATATAATGATTTATATAAAGATTTATATTATGTCGGATTTCTTTAAAAAGTCCCAATGGTATAATAATAATAACAATAAATATATTATTCATTTCAACTTTTTTTCGAAAAAATATATATGCGGGTAATCAACAACTTAATATCTTACAAATGTCCAGGGATTTAGAATATCGAAAGACACTTTTCAAATCCCCCTGACTCTGCCATTCAAAGTAGAACTCAGTACATTCCCAAAAGGTGATATCACTTTTCAGACTTAAATGTTGTTCTTTCTGACTCTATGTTCTCCATGACTCATGAAGACAAATGACTCCAACATTTCATATTAAGCAACTGGTATATTTCATTCTTCCAAAAATCCTTGACGATTTTGCATTATCATAAATTATTTTGGGCTTTCCTTTTTCATTCTATTATCAATAAATACATACATACACACACACCCACACACACACGCACACGCACACAAATAATTATATGTATTATTTTAAAAAATGAAATTCTCATGTTTAAATCATAATTTATTCTTTCTGTGTTTCTTATATGGATTTCTTTAGAAATAAAAAATTTATGTGCATTAATGAAAGTATCAAAAGTTCGATGTAATATGCACAGCTATTTACTCACAAATATTAATATATTTTGTATTTATAATACCTAATATTATGATATTATTAATACAAATAATTTGATATTATTTAATTATTGTGATATTATTGAATATAAATAATTAATCCATATGTTAAATTTATTTTTGATTAGTAACGTAATCAACAATGGAGTTGATACTTCTCCGAGAGATATATATGTATATTTATATAAAGATGATATTTATATAAGCAATATTTTTTGCACAGAAATATAATGCACCAATTTGTTAGTTGTTACAGCTGTTATTGATTTCTTTAAAAATATTTTACCACTTTCTCATTCATAAAAAATGAAAAAATATTATACAAAAAAATAATTAGAGAATTAAATATTAATATATATTGAAATATATTGTGTAATCATGATCGGTAACAATATTTAGAGTCAATCCTGGCATATAGCAATAATATTTTAATTTGTCCATAATTTATGAAGCTGACGATCAGAATATTAATTATTTAAATATGACATATGATTGCCTTACATTTACAGTATTAATGTGTAACCTGTCGTAATTGGGAACGAAGATACTGTTTATAATAATGATACAAAAGATTCTAATGAATCATTAAAAATTATTGTATAAGAATAACCCATAATTAATAATTTTATTGATCTTTAATTTACTAATATTTTATATTTTTAACTCTTTCATTCATTAAAGGAAACCTAAATTAGAAAATCATTCATATTGTCAAGTAAAATAATGAAAAATTTTAGATGAGAATTAAGTAAAAACCATTTTAAACTTTAATTTAAAATAAAAAATGAAAATATTAACAACGTTTTAATTAAATATACATATAAAAATCAATTTCATATAGATATTTTCAATGTATTTCTATACTTTTAGCTATTTGAAATATTAAAAATTTTTATCAGGAATAGTTGTTTTTTATCATAAAAATATTTCATCAACATTCACTTTTATCAAGTGTTTAAAAAAAAATAATTTGTTAAAGAAAAAGAACTTTCATAATGTAGTAAAATTTTTTAATGATCTGATTATTTATCTGTAAATATTTTTAGACGTCATTAAACTCCCAAAGCATAGCCAAAAATAAAAAGGAGAATTTCTAAAGGTATATAAAAAAAATAAATAAATGAATCTAAAACTTAATCATATAAAATCAAATAATTTAAAAATTTATATACTCCTATATATATTATATATATATATATATATATATATATAAAAGTTCGTAGGTTTTCATTGTTTTAAACTTAAAAGTGGATAATAACTAACGAAATGGGATATGAAAAAAAATTTTAAAAAATGACAATTAAATATCATTTATATTGGCTTGAAAATACAATGTTTTAAATTTCAGAAATCTATTTTTGTTATGATTATTATTATTATTATAAAATAATTATAATATTGATCTTATTAATCGTAGAAGAAAATTTTTTAAAATAGAACAGCATCTAACCATCAGCATATATGAGTTCTCAACACGAACTACTACCTAACCTAATCTGAGATGATAGTTATCTCAAGAATACATTATGCAATGATCATTTGAATGAAATTGGAAATACAATTTGAGCGATGAATATCAAAATCGGAATTTCAACTTTCTCTAATACCTGTAAATGAAGCAATTAAATTACGACTAGACGATAAAATCAAAAGGTTTATAACCTTCTTGTTAAGCATAAATATACTAAATGTATATAGCAAAAGGTTTAATTTATGTTAAATAAGAAATATTTAACGGCAATTCTAACTGCTTTTTAAAAAAAGTAAAATAACAAGGAATTCATTAAAGGAAAATCTTGAAATGGATTTTTTAATTACTTTTAATAAGGTGTTTTAGCACCAAAACACAATTTCCTCGTAAGTAATATCTGTTTAATCAGTATTTCAAAAGTTTTGTCGGAACAACCTAAGATACATCAAGATTTCTTAATGTTTATTTTGAAAATAGGAATGCAATACGTTTCCATCACAATTAAAACTTAAATGTTGATTCATTTACATTTACAACATAATAGAATTGTATACAAAGAAAGAAATTATCGCAGGTAGTAAAAATGTTATGTGAGTCGAAAAAAAATTTTAAAATTTCCCTCGTGCACGAATCGAAAGGAGGGACATCGGGTCACAGGAAATGTCATTTATATGTATAAACTGTTATGTATTTTAATTCGGAGCGTGAAAATATTAAGGCACATATTTAAAAAGGTAAAGGAAAAATGGTAGACTCGCGTCAAAAATTTTATTGGTAGTGAGCAAGGATCAAATCGAACGTGTGGGGAAGCTTAAGAGCGGGTCTGGACAAATGGCCCCCGTTGGGGCCTCGCATTGAATTGCAACGATTCAAATCTTAAATCCTTAGGTCTTCCACCTCTCCATCCGCCATTGTACCTGTTGGGTCATACCGCGAAGCGGACTACGAAAATTGTGTGCAAAAGCAGCGGACGAAAGCGCTCACGAAGTCTTCCATTGACGGGGCAAATTTTTCAGCGCTCTCGCTTGTGCAACATGCGCGGATGGATAATTCATCGTCCCGAAGACAATTTTTCCGCACGTTTTACTGTCGTTATATAACAAAATTATAAATAGAAAACTTGGTGAAGTGACACTTAAAACGAAGTTTCGCATCGCTTTCAGCTGTAACATACTTGTAGCTCGAAGCACATTTGAATAAGGAAAAGTTTCGAAATGACAATGTAAGCAAATCCCATGCTCATTGTGAATAAATAATAATGGATTATGTTCGACGTTTAACGTAACAATAAATAAAATATAATCCGTGCCGCATAATCAGTTCATGAAATATGCTTTTTTTAAAATCAAAATTTTCGTGTTTTAGCTCTTGTGCCGTAATTATTTATTTCAGTGCATGCTTTAACTCTCGGTGGTAAGAGATACTAGCATTAATTTGAAATGTATGTCACAATAAAAAAAAAATAAAATAAAATAAAATGAAATACATAAAAATAGTAACTCTAAGAACTTTTTCTGGGTTCGAGATTATCGTTATATAGCCAGTGCCAAAAGTCAAGTCATTTTTTTAAACTATCTATCTTTGAAACGAGTTATTTGACAAAAACTATTATATATTTAACATTACCGGGAATCTAATAAAATGTGATCGAATACTATAATTTTAATGTTATAAAGTTATAACCATTAAAATTTTGCTTATGAATTAAATTATGATTAGGATATAAAAGGACCATATGACTGGTAGACCTTACATCCAAATTTGAGCTGATTATTTAAAGTTAATGAACGATATTATTTAACGAATCAAAATTTGTATTAACGTATTAGAACCTTTTTAAAAGATAATTTGCTTTTTAATATATTTTAGTAAATGATGAAAAACGAACAGTGAAAATTTTCTTTAGTCAGTGCCATAACAAAGGCTAATAATAAATTAAGTTTATTTAAATGAAAATCTTTCTTCGACTCTTTATTCGCAGGCGTGTACTATATGAATGTGCAGAATTTATATTTTTTTTATATGAAATTTTGCAACGATTGTTCAATATGGTAAACTACAATGACAGTACGTCTTTGAGATTAATTCTAATTGCAGATGGTGCGATTGTGCCATCATTTTTGCTTTGACACTTCCCCAAATATTTCACTACATTTGATTACATTGCATAAGAATTTTAAAAAAGATTGCAAAATAAGATCAACTATTACGATTCATACCGTTTAAAAACGCTAATACCACACCATTAAATCTTTAATAGTGTGGTAAACTTTAAACTTAAGATTTAAATTAAAAATTTAAAATAACAATGATTTCATTTTAACAACAAATTAAATATCACAAGTATCTCGCATTGTTGGGGCAGAAATGATTTAAACGGAAACAAGAAGCTGCTTATAAACATGCGATTCGCGGGCGCATTTTTTAATGCCCTGAAAAAAAAAAAGAGTAAAATATAAATAAATAAGCTGAATAAAAATAAAAGATAAAAATCGTTATCTGACGCCGAAAATTAAACTATCTGAAATAACTAACATTTAATATAAGTGAATTGTCTTCAACAGCTATAATTTATCGTATTTCGCTAAGGAAGAGAAAGAGGCTTCGGTATTAAACCGAGTGCAAATCACCCAATTATTTTATTATGTACAAAATTCAAACTTTATACACAAATTTGTTTGGGCACAAAACCCTGCGACCACCGATGGGCAGTGGGCGAAATAAATGATCAGAAGTCAAACGCGGACGGTGAACATCAATTCCTCAACATTAAAGCAGCTTTTAAGGACGCACAAGATTCATCTTTCTGCAGGATCCTCCCTCCTCTTTCACACGCCATTTAATTAATATTATTTACCGTTTTGTCGGAACGTCAAGCGTCAAAGGTTCTAAATAAAAATTTTCGAAACCATCAAAATTTACGAAGTGTAACTTTCTGCCGGCGAAGCCGCGTGCATCGGAAGGCAAGGCGAAACGGTCGGCGAGGGAAAGTCATAAACGGTTTTTCGGCCTCGCCACGGGCAAAGTTTCAAATCGAGCGCATCGCAAAAGCGGAAATTCCGCCCGGATAATGCAAGCGAGAATAATAACGGTACAATAACGGTAATTTAAGCATCGGCCCGGGGCCGGACTCAACCCGCGTACGCGGGCGAATCCCGCACCTTCCCAAGGCACACAGGGAAGCTTCCGGTCCCACCTGAGTTGTCCCGGCAGTCGGTCGAAGAATCGGGAGCCGCGAACATGGCCTCGGGGCGAAGCCCTTCACGGTGCCACCCGCCGCTGTCGGGGCTCGTCCACTTTTCCCGGATCACTCCGCACCTTTGGAAATTTCCCCTCTCGGCGAGTTTTCCCAGTTTCTCCCGCCTTCCCTCCGGCACCGTCTCATCCGTTCGGATCAGCTTCGAAACGCGGCGCGAGAGGTGAGAGAAAAACCGCGCGAAAAGAGGAGGAAGCGAAAAACGACAGAAAAACAGCGAAGCGAACGCCGGAGAGAGCTTTCGATTGACTGAAGAAACTTCTCAACTCAACTTCGGCCCTGCCTTATCACGCTCCTTGTGAAATACCATCGCCTCGCCGCGACTCAAACGCCTCGGAAGGTATTTCATTGTGAATCCCGAAACGGGCGCAACATCTTCCTCCTCCACGACGGCCGAGCGTAAGACTGCGCCGACTCCCGCCCTGCTCGGGGCTGCTCCCCGATCTTCTTACGTTTCCCGGCGTTTAAGAACCGGCGGAAATTTCGAGTTGAGACGCGCAGGCGCCGCTTCCTAAAGCAGGGACGCGGTCTTCTTATCGTTCCCCGACTTATGCTGCTGCGTAACGTAAGGAGCGAGTCCGTTCTATAGATTTTTTTCTTTTCCTTTTTTTTTTTTTTTTTTTTTTTATCTGTCAACGTAAGAAAAATTAATTTGTCCTTTGTCAACAACGTGAGCTCGAAATCAAGCTACGCGCGGGGAAAGAAATTTGCCTACTTTCCGAACACATGGTCTCAGCAACTGGTGGCAGAAATATTTAAATTTAAAAATGTCCTCCCGACAATTCCGAACCACCAAAATTTTAGCGAGCAGAAAAACATTCCCTTTTTGTTATATCGGAGGAAAGATTCCTGCTCCTGAACTTGATTTAATGTTTTCGCATGCCTTCCAAAGATCGCCCGAAGGATGTAAAAATTAAAAAAAAAAAAAAAAACCGAGCATAATGCAGCCTTATTTGCGATGTGCCACAAAGTTCGAATTCGCGGCATTTCTTGAATAATAACGTCGATTTATGTCTGTCAATTTCCGCAACTTTGCCTCCCAGCATTATTTTTATCGCAAATAAATGTAAAATTTGCCTTTTTAAATCGAAACGCACGAGGCATTTTAGCTCCGCGGTGGATAAATGAACAATAATTTGATATCCAAATGATTTTTTTTTTCTTTTTAACATTTTAAAACTCAAAAAAACACCAAAGCGATATACGTCAATTTTTAGATTTTCAACAAAAAATTTGCGTTTGGATTTTTTTTTTTTTATATCCTATTGCAAAGTTAGCAAAATCACAAACTTTGGATCAATATTAATTCATCCAAGCGCTACACAAGAATCAGGACCGGTTGAAGATTAATTTTTTTTCTTTGGTTGAAAAATATTTCAAAGCTTTTTGTCTCGGTCTAAATAAAACTTGTTACAAGGCACATCAAAACGCTTGACTTTTAATGTGAATTATATTTACATAAATAAATAATTGACGGTTATGATTATAATAAACGCATTGGGTAAGTATGAAATCTTTTTTTTTTTTCCTCATAAACTTTACAGCCACTTTTGTAAATCCAACTTTAAAAGCGGAATAATAATTTTTCTGTAATAAATATGATTAGTACGTTTTCATCACGGTTTAAAAATTGCACATTAATATTTTTGAAATTTTTCTTGTTTTTTGTGTAAAAGATAATGATAGGTTATCGCGGCTGAAAATTGAATTTGGCAAAAAGGAGAAAACATCTTTTGTGCAAGTAAAATTTATATTATTATAAAATGAAATATTTCGCAAGGCGTTAGTATAATTTATTTTTCATGCCTGCCCCAACCGGTTGACAAACAACGTAATTTGAACAATTCGATATCATTCTATTTGCAGTCCATGCCCGCAGGAGGAAAACGTAAAATGCAGTTTAAATTTTGTTCGGAATCAATATTCGCTCCCATCAAATATGTTAGAAAATCCATATAAATAAAATTGAATTGAGACACGCAAATCGATAGCAAAGCAAGAGGAAGCGAAGAGAAGCAAAAAGAACGTGCGACACAATCCCGGAAGATGCCAAAAAAAAAAAATGACGCGTCACGTGGTAGAAGTGCAGTTTTCCGGAACCCGGAATTTCCTGCCTTCTTCAAATAAGAACCTGTGGGCAAATTCTTTTCCTTGCACCGGCAACACCGGGGCGTGAGCCGAAATAATCCCCGCTCGGGCAAGCACCGAGTGAGCCTCGGAATATCAGGCATCCTGTTTGAATAAACATTATCCGGCATACAATGGAAATGCGAGTAAAAATATAATGCAGCATTATGCACGGCATAATGTGAGCTTTTCGTTGACGTCGTTGTGACGTCATTTTTCACTTCCCTTTTTTTTTTGTTTTTTTTCATAAACTCAAGTCGCGTAATTAAGCGTCAAATTTTCAACGGAGGTTTTCAACTCGGTTCCATGCAATTACAAAGAATGCTGAGAGATTTATTATTAGATCAAACGTTAAGAATGCGACCTGCCGCTGGTGACGAAGGGAGAGGTACGGGTTACCGACCACGCAGATTCCGTAATTCGAAATAAATGAAAACCGACGCTCTTGCACTCGTCACAGAAAATGTTTAATGCGATTTTTAACAAGGCTAATAAAACTTTTTTCGTTTACAACGATCGTGTCAGCAATGCGGTATGACAATTTGAATTGCGTTATTAAACGTCCACCCAAGAAAGAAATCAGGTAGTTGCTCGGAAAAAACCGTTGCTGTAAAACAGAACTGTCCCCA
This sequence comes from Ricinus marginatus, assembly GCA_028565995.1. Classification (NCBI taxonomy): domain Eukaryota; kingdom Metazoa; phylum Arthropoda; class Insecta; order Psocodea; family Ricinidae; genus Ricinus; species Ricinus marginatus. Next base: position 79,304 of record JAOWBB010006582.1, on the reverse strand, counting down.
ATCGCCGCTGCGGCGCTTGCAATCGGACCGCCCCGTTTCCTTTCGACGACAAAATTTCACTTTCCACATGTCTTTCTTATGGGCTTGACCGCGTTAACGTCACTGACTGATAACGTAAGCAAAGGAACGTGAGGTTGTTTCGCATAAAACTTACGTGTGAAACGATCGCGAAATCAAATGGGAGCAATAAAAGCCGCACAGGCGGAGAGATCGAGCGACGCTTCCATGATCGTTCGACGTAAAAATTAATTTTAAATTTTGATTTAAGAAACTAAAATACGTTTGATTACATCCACCCAAGCGTTGACGTTCCGTAAAAAAATGCAGTTGTGACACGCGGATGTTGCAGTGCGCAAAAGTTAAATTTTTAAAATTTACTCAGATTTAATTAATTTTATCCATTCACTTTGATCACAGCAAAAGACGTAAAAGCAGGCACGTAAAATTAAGATAAAAAATTATGATACAGCCGCAGCGGACTCTTGAATACGTGCGAATCCAGTCACATTTCGATCTTGGAGTACTTCATTTATATTCAGCCGCTTCTTTTATTCCTTCAAGCGTTCCTTCCGCTCCTTCAGCCGTGGTTCGCAATTTCTCATTTCATTAATTTTGGCATCACGTAGAATTAAAATATCTTTTAATGTAAATTTGTTTTCAATTTCGAGCGAATTTCGGTTAAGCCCGACAGCACCGCATCGAAGATCACCGGCGTGTCGCGACCGACGCTTGCGCCTCGACGGCATTTCACGAATCGTTCGTAAAATCAACGGGGTATTCACTTCCGCTCCTCTCCCGAACAACGGGAGGAAATTGGGAAATTACTCAATCGCACCGGCCCCCGGGCACGGATAAGGGCACCTCGCCGGAGAAGGCTCGGTCGGGGCGGCCCCAAACGGACGCGGATCGAGAAGAACTCCGGAACGGGGGCGTCGCGGAAAACCCGTGCGGGATTCGCCAAAAAGGCAGGGAGCGGTTGCGCCGGTTGACGGCGCGAAGTCCGAGAGCCGCGGTTCCGCGACAGCGGCCGGAGGCCACAGCCCAGACGACGCGGCTGTCGGGATTCGATCTCGTGCGCGACGGCCGATGGCGCCGCAACATTTTGTGCACCCGATTGACGGAAGCAGCGCTCGGATGCGAGACGCGTGGCGAGCGACGAAGCGCAGATTCGAACGGTCGTGCAAACGGACCTGCGGACTAAATTTCCCGACGACATCCACCGCAGAGATTTTCGCCGGAGGCAGGATCCGCCACGGATTCTCGCTGCAGGAGCGTTGGCAGACGCTTCCCGCCGGAAAAACTGAAATAGTGGTCCTCCACTGAATTTCTCCCCTTAAACCCGAATGATTTTCCGAAATTCCCGCTTCATTCAGGTTTTCGCTTGGCGTTACGTAAATTTTTGTTTTAAATTTATGATGCTGTTATTTAAACATCTCATTCTCAAACGCAAATTAAGCTGACTAAATTGTCATTCTGGAATGTGAATAATCAAATATAACATTTTACCTAAGAAAGTGAGATTATTAAATGTGATGAAAATGAGTTGAATCATTGCATTGACAATGAAACAATTTAAAATGACTGAATTCTATTTCACGTCAGCTGAAATTTTAATTGCAATTAATTGTAGCATTTTAATAACTAAAAATGTGACAAGAGAAGTTTCAAGGTTTGAGAAAGAAAATGCTTAATACCCGATAACTATTGCTTTAGTGTGCACACGAAGTTATAATGTCCAAAGTTTTTCCTCTCCGAGAGATTTCAATACATAAGTAGCAACATTAAGAGCTTCGCACTTTTTGATGTGACCTAAAAAAAAAAAATTAAATTCATAATCTCCTGAAGCATCTTGTTTGTTTCGTCATGAGAAAATTCTTTCAAAGCACTTGACTCGAAATATAACATATATTAGACCAACGCTAAATTAATTGATCCGAGCATATTTAAAAATTAATTGAATAATTTTTACGGCAATGCAATTAAAAATAGTGAATTTCGCAATATTTTTATATAACAAACTAGCTGATAAAATATTAAATTTTAAAATTTACATTGCAATTTATGTTTTGTACGAGTGAGACCGCGCGGTCCCGCGTAAGATTCAAAAGAAATGAAATTCAAGTTCTTCAAGAAATTAATAGCATGGTAACGATCCGGAATAACTTGTGCATCAGAATCTATTGAAATTTCTAACGTGGCGTCAATCTTCAAGTTTTCCAAACTGAAATAAATGCAACAGCGCATGTAAATTTATTGTTTCAATTTCTGGGGACCATCAATGGCGACGGTTCCTTTTCGAATGGTAAAACGGCGCCGCCTACCGGTTTCAGAAATAAGTTCGAAAACCGGCCTCGGACGTGACGCGAATCGTTCGAGATCCCGCTTAAGCCTCCTGCGTCACGGATTTTGTTTTGAAGGCGACCTCCAGCTCCGAAATTTATGGGATACGAAATGGCCGGGCTAAAATTACAACAAAACCTGTAATTAAAACATTCTGTAAAGCGGGGCAATTCAGGAAAGATTAAATTTAGCGCACGGGACTGCCGCAACCCGCAAAGGCAGCGAGGAATAAGTAAACCATCCGGAGAGCGGAAAAGACGGCAAATTCCATCCTGCAATTTTATGCACTTCTTGCGGAAATTTGGCCGATGGAATCGTCGTCATTTAGATTCAAGATTAAAAAATCAAAAGCAAAAACCGCAAAGCGGATTCGTGAACAGATCGGGAAATCCCTGTCAAGAGCTGGAGATGAATTCTGATGACTTCTAAAATGGATCAAGCGCATTAAAAACTAAATTACGTCGAATACATACACGTACATTACATATGCTTTTGAATGTTTTTTCTTTTTGTGTTGCGCGTGTAAATATAGCAGAAATGAAATATTTCTCAGACCGGGAGGGTAAACCATTTAGGAAGGCATTTCGGGATTTTGGATATCCGAAAAATTTCGGCGCCGCATCCGGAAACCCTCGTAAAATTTTACTTTTCTCGAGAATCTCTAAATCACGTAAAAGCACCGCGATAAAGAACAGCAAAACCTTTCCTTTTTTCCTTCCTTGCAACCTTTGTTTTCACCTTTGGACATGTCTCTGTTTAAACCTTATAATTTCATTGTTTGAAGAAAATGTTTGGAGTTTCATCTTTTCTTTGTCCCGGCAAACTGATCAATCCGCACAGCTACCGGGACGGAGGGCTTCGTCCGAATCCTCGCACGTTGTCCATTTCCGATGCCCCCCCCGGTAACTTCGCGAACTTACCATCCGCGCATTTTGCGGAGCGGCGAAATCTGTCCGTTCCGCCTTTTTCGCAGCTCTAACGAAGTCGCCCATTTCCTTTAAGGAGCCTTCTGCGAGATGCCGAGGTGAATTTGCGAGCTCGCGATGAAATCAAACGGGGAAAAATATAAAAAAAGGACGCTTCTGAAAAATTATAATTTTATTTCGCCATCTACGCGCTGTCAGTCACTGCTGCTTCTCGAGGAAGCTCGTATTTTCAGATGGGTAAGCGAAATCCTTTCGGAACCTGATGCAGATATTAAAAGACAATTTCCTTTTGCAGACCAGCTCCGCTTTTGGGGAACTTTACTCCTGCATAAAATACATTTTCCACGTCCATTTTTTTTATCGCTCCCTAGCGTCAGTACTTTTTCATCAAATCTATCACGTCATAATACACCTTCTCCTTGGCGTTGTTAGCTATTATGAAGTCCGTGTGTATAAAATTAGTCAGTTTTTTAGAATAAACTGCGTTTGGTAGTAGTCCGGCCAAATGTTCAACTTGCTGAAACGAATTAGATTCTTTAATGGCAATCAACATTCAAAGAACTTGGTCGCTCTGTTTGGCAGTTGAACCAAGTTCTTTTTCGGGTGCGGAATTCGTCAAATTTCTCCGCATGCGCTGCCGATAATGCTGTCAACCCACCTCGGCGTCTACGAATAAATCGGATTCGCTGTAAATGAGAGCTGTTGGATTTGTTATTTGACTTAGGTCGTACTCCGGGGGTGCAGCTTGGTGGTACCTCCTGAAATTTTCCTCTTGGCCATAGTCGTACTGCTGAAATTTTCGCGATCGCGCTATCTGAATGTAATGGAAAAATATTTTCGTTGTGGTTCCCGAGAAATAATGCGACACCATTCTTGCAAAGTTTTTCTGCGGATGAGAAACGTTTGAAAAATCAATGGATCTTTTAGTCCCCGCAAAATGAATGTAGTGAACGTAAGCGACTTTGGCAATTTTTTTTCGAGGTAAAAAATTTAATTTCACAAAATGATGGCCGAAATCTCCGGAGACCGTTTGAGAAACGTTCAGCCCCCGTAACGAACTCTGTTATTTACCCTGATAATGTTGTGGTACGAGTAGCCGTCGATACCTAATCCAATGTCGTAGCAAATATCTTGAAGCGGTGAATTTTTACTGCAGAACTGGTTTGCCACAAACGGCAGCCAGTGAGCTCTCGTTGCAATCTCGTAGTTTTGCAGACGCTGCAGCTGATGCTGAAAGAAATTCGTGCACGTGAATGAGAGAACTGAACGGTTTTCCCACAAACGATTGCTCGATTATGATGAAGCCGAAAGCCGTTCGACTTGTGTCCCGAAACGGGAGGAAGTACCGATCGCAGTGGACTTGAAACGATGCCTCGAAAGTTTCACATTGCGGTTTATTAAAAGCTCCTGCCGCAAGGATTTGAACAAAAAGCTGCGACCCGGAGTCCAGCACTTCACGGTCTGCGGAAGTTTTCAAGTTTTTGAAGTTTCCATTCTCTATATTTTCAAAAGTGGCAAAGTGGCCGGAAAAAGTGTTGATGTAAAAGAAACGAATATCTACTCTGAGTCAGAAAAAGAGTGCATCTTATCTCCCATTACCGCAATTGAAAGGAGCAGAACAAATATTGATGAAAGGAAATCAAAATAAATATATGTAAACGGTGATTGCTTCGGAGAGAAATGGAGGAAAGCGCGATCGCGAGGGCTTTGTCGAGGTTTCGGATGCAAGGAACCTGGGCGACGGAAGTGTCGGAGGGTTACACTTTGACAAAGGAACAGTGTGACTTTCACGTGTGTTTGAATTCCTGCAGGTTAAAATAAAGTAATTTCGAGTGATCGAATGTAATGATCCCAAACCTGGTTTCACTCAGTCATACATACCAAAGTTTTCTCCAAAAATGTCATTATGGTACCCTTCGGAGGCTTCGTGAGCGACAAGCTTAAGTTTGCAACGGGTGCCAATAAAACGGACAGCCGAACCTTACTCATGTATTCGGGCCTCGTTGCTCCCAATGCGAAATAAATTGTGGCACCCATTGAATGGCCAATGTAGTATATTTGCTTTTGGTTAGTTACATTGAGAATGTAATCGATAACTGGGGGCATGTCTTTACTGGCGATATCATGAAAACTGAAAATGAACTTGGCGATAAAATTATTTTCATAACTAAACCAAATGTGGGAACTGAAAATGTGCGGTCCGCCTAAAAGGTTCCTCCCGGTGGTATTTCTACATTTCGGGTCCCTGCATTCTGCACGCTTCAAATTCACGTTTCGCTTTAAACGGTCCATGCACTTTTTTTTTTTTTTTTCCGCGCGAAAAGCTTTCATTAAAATACCTGTAATCCCAAAAATCCTTTGAATTGGGGCTTTTATATAAATTTTCTCTGGAATAAAAGTTTCCTCTTGCATCGCTTAGCCAGACATCATAACCGGCATCCGCCAAGAGATACACTGGAAAGGAAAATTCATTATTCAGAAAGCAAATCGGAAAACGAGCATGACAGGAAAGGAAAAACCTAATTCGGTTGTAATGTAATAAAGACTCGGACAGGCCGGCTTTGATTAAATCGCATTCATAACCTTAGGTCTCGGCAAAATATTCGAGTCACCTAAAAGATATCATTTTACGCTTTCGACTTTGAAAAAGAGTTTTTATTTAGGTGAGTTTTGATTTTGAATACTGTCGTCGATAATGCGATATCAGCAGTGGAGCTGTCGGTTTCTGACGTGGGATTCATTTTTAACGTTCCGGTTTTTCCAACGTAAAGGCGAAATGTAACAACCATTCAAAACAATTAAAAAATTAAAATAGTTTTATCCATCTCAAAAAGTGGCAGATAAAAAAGAGAAAAAAAATTACTTTGCAATGCCTCAACCAAAGTCTTTACAGACGTGCACAAAGAGCAGTCGCATCAATAGTTTCAGTTTATAATACTGATTATTCAAACTGTAGGTTTATCTACAAGATTTTAAATTGAGCAAATTGAGATAAATAATAAAAACTGAATTCTTCTCATAAATTTTCCACGATCACCTATCCGCAACCGAATTACAGCATTAGCCGATACTATTAAAATTTTATGATTTTGCCAGGAAAAAAAGGAAACCCATAAAACCGATTCTTATTCTTTTCTTTTCCTTCCGTCCGATATGATGGAAAAACTTCAATGTTCGGATTATCCTTTTTCCTCTTTGCTCAGCCTATCATACGGGACTTACAAGAAAATGCTACAGCTATCGTCGATTCTGTGTGCCTTCCAGGTATAAAAACGACAGGGCTTAAGCCTCCGTTTACGAAAGCTTGAGAAAAATTTTTTTTTTATGACTTGTTCAAACAGAAAATAAAAAGCGAAGTCCTAAGATCATTAATTGCATTCTCCCCGGAGAAAAGTTATTATTCCTTTCGGTTCAAAACTAAATAAAAGCTTTTTATTGCTGATTTTTTTTTTTTATCGATAAGCCGAAGCTTTTTTCAGCAGGAGCCATGCCAAAAAAAAAAGTGAACTGACAAAAATATTATGATTATATTTAAAAAAAAGCTCTTGCCAAAAGTTTCCAGAAACTTGCAAAGAAAAAAACTTTAATATTATAAGGCCCAAGAAATCAAAACGTAACTTTTGTTATTAACTTAAAAATCAGACTTTGTATTGGTTTATTTATTTTTTTTTTTCATTCTGATTTATAATCGCGATAAAATGTTCTACAAGAAAACAAAAATACAACTTTTTGATATGTTAATCCGAACTGCTTAACTGAAGCTTTTCGCATTTCCTAACCCTTTTTACAAATTAAAGAGGAAAGAAGCAAAGCGGGAAACGTGGAAATCGGAATTAATAAATAAAAGAATTAAGCGAAGATTTTCGAAATGATGGATCTCGAAAATATTGAAAGAAACAACATGTGAAAATGTCCGACTTATAATCATTACGGCATCTGCAGGTACGGTGCCCGTTGCGTGTACCGCCGATAAAAAGGAAAATTTTTAAAAAGAAAATAATATAATTTTGCTCATGACATTTTAGAGGCCATCAGGGAAAATCTCAGGAAGGAAAAATCGTCAAAGGCCTATCATTTATACCGCAGGACTTGGACACAGTTAAAACGTTCCGACAGAAATTTTTACTTGCTTTCTCGGGGAAAATCAACGTGGAAATTTAACTTTGGGCATTCTGCCTTGCCAGGTAGTTCCCATCTTGGAATTTGTTGCCTTATTCCCCGAGGATGATGCAGAAAATGTGTTCCTCCGAAAGTTTTGCTGAAACTCAGAGCGGGCGTCAGCGGTCGATTTGCGGATTCCGAAATTTTTGACCTGCATTAGGACGAAGACCTTTCGTCTTCCAACCTGTTCCAATGCGGAGGTGGAAAAGGAATCCTTTAAGATTCTCGGGATATTAAAATAGATGCGATCCAAAGATCAAGCAAGATGTGAAGACCTGACTCTGGAATATAACGCTTCATCTTTCAAAAGGAAGATTAAGATTGAATTCGAATAAAGTACGGGGACGAGCTAAAAATCGATACTTGCTCTTCCGTTTTCAGATACTTCTCACGCTCTGGAAGTCATGCATTGATTGCACGACGATTAGGACACCGTCAAAAAATAATGCATCCCACTTGTTATAGTAATTCTTAAGTTTCTGATTACATTTGAACATCCTTCAAATTTTTTACAAATTTTCCATTTCAATAAAATTGTTTTATTTTATTATTTTTTTTTTGAAATTTTTTTATAGCTATGAAACGGCTCAGATCAAATTGGATATTTTTGTCGGCAGCATTCTCAACAATCCGACAGCTCTGATGAAATATTTCAAAGTTAATCATTTTTCCATGAAACCACCGGTTTTTAATGTAAGGTAAAATTTTTAACCATGATTGCTATAAATGTTCTTCTTGAAACACGTCCGAAATTCCTGATGTAAAATTTCAGATTACTTTCTCGTATAAAGCGATGGAAAAAAAAAAACTCACCCAGATCAAGATCGGCACCTTGCAACACCCACGAATCGGATGCCACAAGAAGTCCATGCTGCAGAAGAACCGGAGGACCATTTGCTGTCTCGAACATGCTTTCGTTAGCGCAGACGTAAAAATCCGGATGAACATGATGATGGTACTTGAGATAACCTCTCCTTGTTTGATTTACTCTCTGTTTCCTGTTGCCATTCGGTATTCTGTGCAGATTAATCAAGTAGCTGTCCATGGAAATAACTTTGTGCTGCTGCACGGGGTATCCTTCGTCGCAAATTAATTCAACCTGAAATATGTCGTGTTAATTTCCTAATTCAGCCTCTTGTAAAGATAAAAAGTTGGAGAGTTTGTAAAATCTTACGGCATTGAAATAGAGAGTAGGATCCGGATGATTGATCAAGAAAAATTCCAGCGGTGATATTTTAAGGCTTGTAACTTTAAAACTGCAGCTAATGAACACGAATGCTATAATGTTTAACGTCCATTTGGGCGACATTATCACTCTCTGCATAGCGTATGTTTCTGTAATGAAAATAAATTAGTGATACGTATCACTGAAAGAACATCTTCAATTGTTGACCAGTCATTGAGCCCTGAAAGTATATTTTATAATGCTGTGAATAGTTAAAACTGAAGATTTAGAAGAAAACTTATCATTATATTTTATATGATTCATGTTACAGAGCAGTAATCATTCGTTTATTAATAATAAACGTTATTAAATTAATAATAATTTGAAATAACACCTTTTTAAATTCTTTTTTTTTGTTCATGGAAAAGGTATAAATTTTCTTCAGTAAAAATGCATTTTCTGCTTTATTTTTTTTCATTGGACCAAAATGTGATTTCTGTCTTCGGTCATGTCAAAAGCATAAGCTCAAATTTGTATACTTTCAATCAAAATTTATCTTTCAAAATTTTTTTTCTCAAATCGCATAACTTTTTCATCTATCTCAATCACGATATTTTGTTACATTAAAATATACTATTTTCACAATCAACTTCTGATATTAAAAAAAAAAAAAAAAAAACATGTCTAATGCACATTTCTACATTGTTCACACAAATATACAAGCAAAGGAACCTTACATAAAATTATGTCGACATTTTTACATCAAGATAACATTTAACATAAAAAGAATTTAAAGTGGCTTAATTATTCGGATAAAACTATTTAAGTATTATTTGTTGAAATTCAATTTTACAATTCATTTCATTGGCTAATAAAAAGTGAAAAAGTTGCATAATAAAAACGGCTAATTTAACAAATCAGTCATCAAATAAATTCATATACATATAAATAAATAACGTAAATGTATAATTCTTATATACATATCAAAACCTAACATACATCCAATATTTCAATATAATAAAGACATCTTACGGTCACCGACAATCCCTCTGGTACAAGAGACTGATCCTCCTCCTCTCCATTAAAATTCACCATATTTGACGTTATTATTGTATTTGTATTTCTATGAGAATATACTCCCCGACTCAGGTACTTCCCTGAGTCGGGAAAATAAAAAAGATAGAAAAAAATCAAGAGATCTTAAAGCGGAAAGATTAAGAAAAATTCCATGGCTTAATTTTTTATATGCGAACACATAATTTAAAAATATTCCATTTGAATGATAAATGAGATACCAGTTCAATGAAGGCTACCACAGGTGTGCCAGAGCATTAACCTTCACATTGAAATTGTATTTTCGTAATTTAAGTATTCGTGGCCCATGATTAAAGTTGATATACGCACAGAATACGTGAAAACTTAATAGTTTAATGAATGTTTGTAACCAGGAATTAGATAGTTTGGATTTGCCACGTTTATTTCGTTCAGGTTAATAAGAAAACCTATAATATGCCGATTTAAGAAAACATTTTGGCGAATTAAATAACTTTTAATTTCTGAATTTCCTAAGTTTTATGTTTTTTCTAAATATTTCCGAGGTGCAGAAATATTTCCCCTGAACCGGGGAATGCATTAAAAATACATACAATCGAATGATGGGTAACACAATTATTCTGGAGACTGGAAAGGCCAATTCCTTGAACCAAGACTTTTCGATGGCTCACGATCCAGTCCGCATATTCCATGAACGGAAAACATAAACAGAAAAATTGAAAGCAAAATTTTTCGAAGTCCGGACCAAGTACATATATGTTTGTATGTTTGACTTGGTCTGCAGAGCCGTTTCTCGGGCCCATTAAAGCGAAATTCTCCGCTTGTGATTGGAAAGGAAATGAAAGATTTGCTTCTTCTCCACATGTTAACATCGTAACAGTTATGGACAAACTCCAGCGAAGAAGCAGCCCGACAAGAGCAACGCTATATCACAAGAAAGTTAAAGTCAACCGTCCCGGGAGACATCCAAGATGCAGACAAGCGACATAAATAATCGCGGAAATTCCCGTCGGTGCCAAAACCTGAAATCTTTCCATTTACTTGTTTGCGACTGCTCGGAAAAATACCCGTGTGCGAGTTTCCTGGTCAAACAGTCTTCTCACGATACCTGCCACGACTCTAAAATCATTTCATTTACGATCTTCGCGGCATTCGAGCGGAGACAGCGCAAATTGATCGCATGACGATTCGCCGCGAAGTCCACTCATCTTCCGCTGCAGCAACGGCGGAAGAGCGTGCGCGTCCGCAGCATCCCAATATGCCAATACACAATATTCGTACAAAACGGCGATCGTTCTTTGAGTCAGTGATTGTCTAAATAAATGTTCCGTTGTTAACAGAGCTTGAGTTATAATATTTTTGATAATGTCAGAGTGGGGCAAGAATAAATAAAAATATATATTAAATTATCGAAATTTGGGCCATTCGCCAGTACAAATTTGTTAATCTATGGGTATGATACTCGGTTAAACTGAATGAAACAAAACAATTTTATAACGTAAATGAAGCATCGGTTACAATGTACGAATTCCTAAATTAGTGCAAATGATCTTTGGTTAGATATGTAACTTTTTTTATTATAAGATCCATTTAAAACAAACCACAAGCATAATTTGAAGCTTATAATTTTTGTTTTTTTTTCTGTGTAAAATTTAAAAGCCTTTAATTTTATTCGATTAAATTAAAAGTTATATTAAATATTTAAGGGAAGACGCGAAACATTGTGATTATATTAAATTATAATTAAAACTAAGAAATTTTTATTACTTAAAAATATCTTTGTAAAACTGTTATTAATTTAATTACAAATAATTGATTTAATGCTAAATAAAATTATTCTTTTTTGATTTTCTTTTCCAGGATAGAGGCAGGAAAAGATAAATCCCACAAAAAAAACTTTAATACGGAGTTAATGAGAAGTTATAATTCTTCCCTTAAAACAGTTAGAGGAAAATAAAAAATTAACAAATAAAATAAGTATTACCTGCGTAAAATATGCCAAATACCTTATCTTTAATAATACTAAATTGATTTTGATTGAATATTAAATTTCATTACTTTTTGTACTTCATGAATTGAAGAAGAGCTGCAAAGAGGTGATAAAACTAATCTATGGGTCAAAAAATTTTTTCATTTTTTTTTATAATTTTCTACAATTTTTCCTTTAACGTATTTTACAGCAAGATCATCTGCATTTCGACAACTTTTTAAAAACAATGCTAAACTTGTTTTTTAAAAAAAGGTGGAATTAACTATTTTTCATTAAAAAGGCTAAAATTTTATTGAGCGTCATTGTTTTTAATCCAGATTTTCACGGAATTTTATTGGAAATTTTAATTTTTTGTCTACAAAAGAAGCTTTTAAAATTTTAATCGAAAAAAAATATATGTATATATTTTGTCGATACATTTATTGACTTTCAAGAAAATTTTACTTCATTTAGATTTTTCAGTTTAGACATTTGAAGATTTTGAATTAGTTCTTTATAGCTTCCAATTTGGAATTAAAAAAAAAAAAATAATTTTTTTTCTCTTTATTCTTTGAGAAAATCTCATATTTTTCAAGAAACATAATTTAAAGAAATTAAATATAAATGTATTATATGATTGAATTGATAATTGAAATTCGCGACTAAAATTTTATGTTTCCCAAAAAAAACATGTGAATCTACATATTTACCATTTATTGTTGCATAAGTCGCGGTTATATTCTATACAATGCTGGAGTCAATTACTAAACAAAAATTTTTCAATGCACTTAAACTTCCCGGTATCAACTTAACTTTTACATCTGATCTTATACCCATCTTCAATAATTTCTTCATCTGCATCATTTTTTTTTAAATGTTATATTTCTAAGGGGTCATACTAATGAGTTTGTTTATTGGAGTACTTTTACAATATCAGTTCATAACTTGAACGTAAAATCATAAGTTCTACAAGCGAAATTGAGAATAACATTAAGATTTGCTAAAGGCATGCTTTTTTCATTTAGCAATAGCAACAATAGACGTTAAGCGACGTGCGTAAGATTGTGATTGCAATTGGACCAATATTGAGAAAAGACCATCGGGCAATTAATCATTATCTTCAAACAGTAATTATGTGAGACCTTCAGCGAAACATATCGGGACAATCTTTTACTTAAGTATTATAGAGATGAAAAGTTATGCACGAAGCAATCAAATAATGTAAAATAACGTATCATAGGGAAACATCCCATGAGTTTCGTTTAGACCGGACCTAAATTTTTCCGTTTTCTTTTCCATATTTTATCCGGCGGTAAATAATTTTTTGTTGGAATTTTATTGCTTGCAGTACAAAAAAATCCAATCTCCGAATAAATGGTAAAAAATTATCGTTGAATTAAAAAATCCTGCTACTAGTACTAAAAAAGAAACAAAAACAAAAACTTGCACTCTCTTGGAACAAAAAACAAAAATTTTCTTTAGCCGAGATTTTCTCAGTGACTGACAGAAACGTAAAAGTAATTTCGGCGTGAGAAAATCTGACATCATCAGCATTAAATATTTTTTAGCTTTACATACGTTATAAAGACAAATTTAAAAAAATTAATTATCTTTCGGCTAATAACGTAAAAATCATTTCAGACAACGAATGTAACGAACGAATGAAGATCTATTAAGCTTCGTCAAATAGAATCAAACAAAGTCAATCCCTTTTAAATTTCATGTGTAAACACGCAAAAAGTTAACATTTAAAGTTAAAAAAATTAAGCACCATTCCCCGAAATCCCGCTATAAAATTATATGAAAATTCGAATTGTATTAAATCAAAATCTAAAATATGTTTGTCTGAAATAAAATTAACATTATTTTGTTACATGATATATATATATATATATTTACATACGCTCCTCGATGAAATTTTTTTTTGTTTGTATTCTACTTGATGAATGCCGTTTATTTTTATTTATTTTAAAATACCGATTCCTAATGAAAATTATGAATGGCGATTTGAAGAATGAGAGACGTGGAAAATGTAAATACTTTACTTACTCATATTTCAATAAGGCAGAGAAGAAAAGTTTCGCCAAGCAATGCGCCAGACGAAAAACTGAAAACTGCTCCGGGCAAGGTAGTGATGTGAATTTTCCGCAATTTTTGCCATTTTTTTTATTTGGCCGCTCTCGGAGTAGGCACCTGAAAGCGTCAAGGTGCCGTTCACTCCCGTACCTGCATCCATCACGAGTCAAAGCGAAAACTTTTGGTCGCATATAGCGGAATCGTGCGAAGGATGATTCGGGAAAGGATCGAAAAATGTCAAACGTCTTTGGAGCACGGGGGAATTTTTTTTTTTTTTTTTTAAATAAAATTCATTCAGCATTTGAAACTGGGGAAAAATCAAAAGAACCGGAGAAAATGAGCGCAGCTTATTTTCAAGTTGCGTCCGAGACGAGATCGCTGGGCCCTGCGGTCTCCGCAACCGCCGAAATTAGGATGCTGAACCTGGCGTCCACCCTGAATATTTCGGTTATCCGCTGGCCGGAAGAATATCTTCATTTGCTCTCTCGCTCGAGGAAGTTAAGAAACGGAAGAAACCGCAGCAGCAGCATAAGTGAGGTGCAGCGCAATTCGATGCAACGTCCGAATCCTTCTTATGGGGCGGCCCTAAAGATCCGGTTTATCCGAGGCCCGGAAAGATCCTGCGCTGTCGGTGACACTGGCTGATGCCAGAAAACGACGTCGTAATACTGTTACATTTGAGCCTCAGTTTAATCAAGAGATATTAATCATAAAGAGCTAAATAACGTAATTGTTTTGAACAGCAGAGGGAATACATGCTGATCTAAAAACCTGTAATTTATACAAAAAGCACAGTCGGATTCAGAGAATCATAAGTAATCGATGCTCTCTCTCCTGCCAATTATATAATGAAGTACATAAATAATAATATTTTTTTTTATTAATTCTGACTTTAAAAAAATTAAATAATGATGCTTCCAAAGTATAATAAGATCTCATTCTTCGTTTACATTTAAGCATCATTTTCAATTTGTTACCGCCTTCATTTTATAAGATATATTTTAACTCCGTTGCAAATGACAGAAACTTATTTTTCGAAATGTATAATTAGGTAAATTTTATCGAAAAGTGAAGAGTTAAAAATGGCACCGTAAATTTTCTGTTCGAGGAAACTGGTACTCGAGAATATTTGCATGCAGGTATTCGCTGATGTGTAACAGTTACATAAAAGATTGTACATTGATTCCTTTCCTCACCGATGTTCGCGAACGCAGGAATTCTGGCCTGGAACATTTCAGTGCAGAACACATTAACTGGCAGCGTCAGGATGCTGACGCCAACTTGGAGGATAAGAAAACGGCGGCGGGACGCCGTGGTCCTTGCCCATTTTGCCTTGTTTAACTACAATAATTATTTCTGCCGGGAGCCGTCAAAAAATTCCGCAGGAGCTCCCCCGTGTCTTCCCCCGGGGGGAAAATCTTTTTCTTTTTTCACGAGCGGGCTCAAGGCACTTTTACTGCGCCGCGGCAATTCGGCCCCTGAGAAATTATCACGTGATCGCTTGAAATCGGGGAACCGAGTCTTCCGATGCAAGGCACGCGAAGAGAGTTTGAACGGTCCACGGGCGTAAATCGCGACATCGGGAAAATTTCAAGACTTGAATTCAACCCCCCCCCCCCCCGGGCGAAAATTTTCGCGTAGACATTCGTTGAAGTTTCCCTTTCAGAGATGATAAAAGAAATCGCCGGAACGTTACCACGGGAAATGCTCGCACTCGGATCGGACCGTTACAAACCTCGGAGTCGGCCACCACAGGTGAATGTCGCACGCCGGAAATTGCGTCGCGGGACGATGAAACGCATTTGGGAGACGAGGCGAAATGGCTGCCGATCGGCGGGGGCCGAACCTCAATGCGATCGCGAGGAGCAACGGACAAACCGCAAATGGATTTTGTTTTCTTTCCGATCGTCCTCCGAAAGAACCGATTGCTGTCGAGGCGCTTCGGCGTCCCGAGCGCTTATTTTTCCCCCATTCCCTCCGTCCGAAGCCGTTTGGAATTCCGACTGCGCCACGCGGGGAATCCTTGTCTCAGGACGTCCTTTAACTTTTAAAATTCCGCATTGGGCGCTCTCGGCTCAGGCGCTCCTGCCCGCATCCTTAAAGAACAATGCAACGATTTAAATTCGAGGAGTGACCGTTCCAAGCAGGAGGAGGAGGAGACGTGCCCGGAATGCGTGAGCCAACTGTAACTCGTCCATTTCGTAAGTTTTCCTGCTCGTCTCTCGCCACGATCAAAATGAACGATGTCGCACTGGGATTTTGTCGAGGGGAAACCGGGAAAAATTACCGTTTGGGTGAATTTAGAACGGAAAACTTTATACGAGAAAAGTACGTTCCAAGGTTGCATTTCGTGCTAAGTTGCTTCTGCTTATGTTCCTTTTACGGCGTTGTAAAATCTCGTTTTCATGTATGAACGATCTGAAAATGATTATTTGCAAGGCCTTATGTAAATGCGGTAAGCCTTTTGGTCCGTGTGGTAAGCATCAGCGAAGATTGAGTCTTTACTTCTTTGAAATTTGTCGATCAAGGAATTCTCTTGGCGAAATCAAATCAATTTTGAATTAGATTTGATCACCTCGAGATGAAAACCCGCCTCTTATGCAAAAATGGCCAAACATCTACTCCTGCATAATTATTATTTTTCATTATCTATTATCTTTCAAGTAATAAATGGTTATGGGACATCGGCTAAATTACGAGACATATTTACCATCTCATTTCTAGTTGTTTTGCACGTGAACATTGAACTTCTGTTTAATTTCATTTGCGAAAAGAAATTGTCGTGGGCATCCAAATTTTTTTAAGGGAAAAGAAAACGAAATCGATCGATCGCCGAAAACAAAAAAGCCATTGCCGTTTTTTTCGTGAAAATATATTTGATTTAATTTTTTTTTCTTTTTCGGAAGTGGGACCCAAACGGTTCGGTAAATGGAAAAAAAAAATATTTATATCATTTCGATCATTGTGTAGATTTATAAAATTCACTTAATCGAATCATCTTGTAAGTCGAAATCGACTATCGTTCGAGATCGATAGTCGAAAATCACCGTTGTTTATTAAAGTCATGGCGAAACGCATTAGAACTGCGAGAGCCAAGCAAAAAAATAAAACTGGAAGGAAATTGAAGGCGAAGAAAATTCATTTTGGGCCCAAAAAGGAAAAAAAAGATAAAGGGAAAAAAGAAACAAATAAAAAGTTTAAAAATATTTTTAGGCCTTCAAAAGATTTACTAAATGTTCCGCTGCGCGAAAGGATGTTGTTGAAGTTGAAAACGTCCAGATTCAGGTTAAAATATTTCCTTATTTATAACTTTGATTGTACGATTATACGGCATTTAAAAATATTGCGTTGATATATGAATTCTGAATAATTTAATTGTTAACGTGTGAATATATTCATAATGAACAATAATTTCATGTTAAGAATTTTACAATTTCTGATTCTTGCTTTAAATTGATCTTAATGGAACAGAAAGCTGGGTTCTTTATACTAAAATATTTCATTATGTTAAACAAAGTTTGAAGAAATAAAATTATTTTTAAGCATTCGAATTCAATGTATATCTTAAATAATTTTAAAAATTTGCCTTAATGCAAATACAAATATTTTAATCTTATGTTATCATGAAAGAGTCTTTTTTTTTCAGATTTATAAATGAACAACTTTACAACATGAAAGGAAAAGAAGCATTGAACTATTTCAAACAAAACAAGGATTTATTTATTGCATATCATGAAGGATATAAAAATCAAGTTAAGCAGTGGCCAATAAATCCATTAGATATTATCATAAAATCTTTAGAAAGAAAGTAAGTATATATTTGTAAGTCATTCGTCTGTGATATGAATTTTAACCAAAGGGAAAGTTGTTAGAATTTAAATATTTTGCAAACATTTTAAATATGTTGAAACTTTTTGATTTGAAAATCACTTGTTTTCAATCAAAAAAAAACAAATCACAAATTTGTTGAAATTATGAGAATATCTTATTTTAGAACGAGAGAGCAGAAAAATCTTGAGATTGCTGATTTCGGATGTGGTGATGCAAGACTGGCAAAATCTTTACCCATGGCAAAGGTTCACTCATTTGATTTGGTATCCTTAGATCCTTGCATAACAGTTTGTGACATGTCTTCAACACCATTAGCTGATGCCACTGTTGATGTTGCGGTGTTCTGTTTATCTCTAATGGGTGTAAATTTTGTTGATTATTTAATTGAAGCAAATCGCATATTAAAAAATTGGTAGGTAATAAAAGTATGTCTTAAAAAAAGTTTGAAATATATTTATATTTTGGTAATATGAAGTCATCTTTTATTTTTGTTAATATACATGGTTGTTAGAAAAAATTTTTAAATTGGTGAAATCAAAAACATTTTATGCAAGCTTCCATTTAGTAAAAACAGCGAGATATTCATTATATCTATTACAAATATTTTTAATTAACTCTATGAATGAAACTCTAATCGTGGCATTCAAGGCCTAAATCAAATAATTTTTTACTTTGCATCGAAGATTTATAATAAATAGTAACTTAAATTTTTATTTCAGTGGTATATTAAAAATAGCAGATGTGGAAAGCAGATTTGAGAATATTGAAAAATTCATAAGATCAATGTCAAAACTGGGATTTGTATTAGTGTCTAAAAATTTCTCACATGATTTATTTTATTTTATGGATTTTAAGAAAGAAAAAAATGTAAATAAAGACGTTAAAAATATTCATTTACATTTGAAACCTTGCTTGTATAAAAAAAGGTGAAAAACTGTATAATAAATATTTTATAATTAAATGAATGTATAAATTTTATGATATAATTAATTTCTTTTTATCTTTTAAATAAGCCTAAAGATTATTTTGTATCGGCACAAAAAATTATTTCTACGCCACTCCACGTTTTTATTTCTTATTCAAGTAAAACCCCTCACTTAGTATTTTATTTCAAGTATTTTTTTTTTGGATTTTTTAACTGCAACGCTCATTTGAAATGACTTTTATTTGAATACAGTTTTTGTAATGCGTCAATTAGAAAATTATGATTTAATTAATTGTATCTTCATACATGTGATCCCCAAATGAGCAGAATGGATTGCATGGATCATACTGCATGTGCTAAATGCAAAACCTTTCAATGTAAAAAGTTCAATAAATAATTGAGAAACCGCATTTACTTTTCACGCCCGCCACAGCGTTTCGTGTCCTTTGCCGCTTTAAATACGCGTCGTAAAACGTAACGGTTAATTCATTTCAAATCATCTGCAGACACTTCTGCGTTGGATTATACATCCAAAGGTACAGAAGTAATACGAGCAAATGCATCATTTTATCCTATTTAAAGTAAATAGTTGCACTTAGTGCGGAAATCATAATTTCTAGTTAAGTTAGGTCTGTAAATAATTCTTGTGCAGTCATCGCAAATCGTGTCCCTCGTTCTCGTGCATTTGTGAGCTTCATAAAGTCCAACTCCACATCTAGAGCAAGGCCAGCAGGAACTGGAAAGCAGAATTAAATCTAATTTTTCCTTCTTTTTAAACGCGAGGAATTTTTTTTTTTTTTTTTTAATATTTTAATTTATTTCTCAAACTGATTCGAAAACGTTAAAAATTATTCTGAATTCATATTAATTAATTTTAATTTATCGATTTACCCACGGAGAATTATGAGAACCAAAATTTACCCCATATAAATTTATAGCGGAATCACTGCAGTTCTCTTAATCTATTAAAATCCTAATAAAATTAAATCAAGGTAAAAACAATTTTGTGTTAATGTGTAAATTCAAAAGTACCGCGATACGAGATTATAAAACCAACCTTAATTGTGAGTAATTAGAAGAGAATGTTTTTCCGTTAATGCATTTCTTGCATTTAGTACTTGTATAGTTCGTGCAAGCAGCTTCTACTCCCCATCCAGGGGGGCATTTCGAACAAATTTGAGTGTGTTTTTGAGCATGTCGAACACGGTTTCTGGAATACGATTCCTAAATAAAAGGTGTATGTAAAATTTATTTGAATTTTACTTTTCTTGAACATATCTGCCGAAGAAAAAATAATTTCAATTTTTTCACAAACAATGCATCTGAATTCGTCACTTTCTCCATATATAATACAGCGTATAATGTTTAAGCACATATTTTGAAATCAAATAACAATAATTTGTTATTACATAGATTGGTCGGAGCTCAAAAGCATTTAAATATTTATGAAGCAGATCGTCTGATAGGCTTAATTTGAATTTTAATGTTTGCTTTTAGATTTTCGCTTATTTGGTCATTCCTTTTTAATTTTTACAGAAACTCGAAATTATTTGTTAAATAACAGTGAAAATGAAAATCGTTTTGGCCGCGTACATAGTTAATCTTTTGCAAAACTGATAAACTACAGAAATCGAAAATGATGAAATGCTCTGCAACGTTTCTTATTATCGTTGCACGGTGGAGGATAAATTTATTGTTAGTTGAATGTAGAGAGAAGTAGAAATGTGTTACGTTCAGTTATACATAATAAAATTAAAATATAAATATAACATGAAAATTTACGAATAACTGAGCTCCTCAGTTTAATTTCTGAATGACTCATATTTTATTATTTAGACTTCTTCCTTGTTATTCTTTCACACCGAGATTACCGGAAAAGTGTTTTCCGCTTTTGACAAGTTATTCACTGGGCACGAAGTCAAATCGGGAAAATGACATGAAAATTTGATGATGGCATTTGACCACGATTGCAAATAATGTGTCGCAGTTTTAGATGTCGTTAGATTTATATGTTCGTTTCATAGGTAATTATATTTTCCTATTATTATGTGCCTTTTTGATGCATCAACTTACATTAAAAGGCGAAATACACAAAAGAAGTAAAATGGTGCAAGGAATCCTCATGTCATCACTTACGAACAGAACTCTCACGGTAAGTAAAAGCGAGCTGAAAGAAAAATTTTCAGTCATCTTTCGGCTGTACATTTTATACTAGAATATATCTTGCAAAATGATTTAAATACATTTATTAGAATTTTTTAATTTATACCGTCACTATATCGACGTCGGCGAATGTTACAGTTGGACCTACTTCAGGTTATAAATAATAAATATTTACTTTTTTCCAAAATGCAAATTAAAAAAATTATAAAAATAAAGAAAAATTTGTAAAATATTTTTATTGCAAGAAACTTACTATGCAGCTACGTCAATAACTGAATTTCAAAGGTAATATTTCAGTCACACTGATGGGTTCCCACCACTGATGTATGTTTTTATTATAAACGAATTATTTCAATATAAAACCGATGCCGATGTGATAGGCGTTGGCCCGGCATCCTCTCTTTTTACGGATATCACTTTTAAATGTTAATTCAAGTGCATCACTTTTATTCGAATTCCATTTAACACGAGAGATGTAAACGGAAGTACAACTTGCATTCATTTCATCATGCGAGGTAAACGTTGGGTTTAAAAAAAAAAGTAAAATATATTTCCGAAATATTTCGCACACATGTCGTACAAGATGGGAAAAAGGTTCAAAGCATTTTCAACGGATCCTTTTGGTATCTGGCGTACACTTCACGCTTGAAAACCTCGAAGTGGCGGCGATTTAACGTGTTCTGTCTTTCTCGCCATGGAGGTCTTCCTTTCCTGCCCTGCAGCCCCCAGTGGATGGTGAAAATCGGCGAGAGGACTTCAAATTGGTATCCCGCGACAAACATCTCGTACACCTGAAACGTTT
Source organism: Ricinus marginatus (assembly GCA_028565995.1). Classification (NCBI taxonomy): domain Eukaryota; kingdom Metazoa; phylum Arthropoda; class Insecta; order Psocodea; family Ricinidae; genus Ricinus; species Ricinus marginatus. Next base: position 57,893 of record JAOWBB010006582.1, on the reverse strand, counting down.
GAGAAATATCACTGGCGAATCGCTGAAACGAGATCACTTCGACGTTTGAAACTGAGTGGTCATTTTTCCCATTAGTTTAAATAATTGAAAATGCAAAAATAAATCAGAAATTACTTGCAGGCACAGCGTAAAAAACGGCAACAATTTCAACCTATTCCTGCACATGAGTTAATCAAGGGACTGTTGAAAATGCATTAATTCAACAGGTAGCCAAATCAAATCCGTCGGTTGCACAATCTAAACGAGGGAGGAACATTAGGAAAATGCGCAAAACGCGCTCGCGGGTGATTCACATTAAGGTTTACTTGAGACAGGCTCGTCGCGACCCACTGGAAACCTGCGTCATCTGCATCGGCCGGTGTCGGACAACGTAAAAAAAGGAGTTGGATGGCGATCGGGGTAGGAAAATTCACTCGGATGCTATGAAGTGACTTTTCGCGGAAAATAATGTCAAAAAGGAAAAGTTCGTAAGAGCTTCGGAACCTTCGGCTCCTTTTGGAAGGTTCGACAAACTAAAATTTCACATGGACATCCCTCGTCCTGCTTCTCTTATTTTTACCTGAGTGTTTCTCGTGTATCCATATCCCATGAACCTTTCGTCGTGCTCCGGAACGGTATCGGGGGCAACGTAGAAAGGCTCGTACAAAAATTCGAAATTGGTCACGTTGTGGCTGACGACGACCTCTTCTCCCGGCAGATCATGGAAGGCTTCCCATCTGCAGAAAGAATCGCAGCCTTTGTCATGTCGGTTGCATTCGTTAAAAAGAAGGTTGCGGGGGTATATTCCTTGTCCATTTTTACGCTGGACAAATTTGTAAGTTGACGCAAAGAAACGAAAGACCGGTTAACACTTCCAATCGCATGGCGGTTGCATTCCAAACGCGTTTTGACTAACCTGGAAAAATTCGTCGCAAACTGGTTGTAGATGAAAACCCTGTGGTGAAAGGCTCGCGCAAGGCCCTTTTTCGATAACCGAATGAGATCCTTCTTGTCTTTCGGGAAAGCAGCCCTGTCGTCCAGTTCGTATGTAGGAATGACGTAAGCGCATTTTCCGATACATTTTCTCTTGTTCGACTTGAGGAAGACGTCCAGGTTTTCTGCAAGGTTCGAACTCGGAATGATGTCTATGTCGGTGAGAAAGACGTTGATGCTTTGGCAATTTTTCCTCGCCAGATTCCTCATGTGATTCTGCGGATAAGCATTTTTGGTTCTCCACTTTACGGTCTCTGAGCTTCTCAGTTTTAAAATATTCTTGAGAACGGCCTCGGACGTCCGACACTCGTACCTTCCCTCGTGGAGCTGCCGGAGCCTACTCGGAAATTTCCCGCTCGGTAACTTGTTCTTTGGCACTAATAAATGGAAACTTACTCTCGCCCGTATGGAGCCGAAACATTGCTTTAGAAAGTTTATGTACCAGTGCAGAAGAAAATATTCGTCGTCTCCGGCTGCGTACACGGCTGCCGAGATCGGACCCGTCCACTGATGGGCCACCTGAACGATCGAATGAAGCTTTTCCAGGGAGCTTTGCGTGGCCATGCACACGGCGAATTTCTCGGAGAGGTGCGTGAAGTTCTGTCCGACGGATACGAAATCGTACATCTTGAAAAGATGGTGTCTGTCCCATCTCCCGAGGAGGAAGCTTACGTTAAAGCCTCGTCTCTCGTCTTCCGGAAATTCGTAGTCCTTTACCTGGGTTCGCCTCTCGACTTCCTCGCAGGGCTGCGGCTTTTCTTTCTCGCTCTCCTTCGCGACTCTCCGCAAACTCTCAGGATTCATCCCACCGTCGCCGCTCTTGTCCGGGCATTGATTCGAGCCTAGGAGTCGCACTATAAGCCAGATGTTCGAGAACAGAAGAACGAGAAAGCTTCCGAGGCTAAAGATTCGTAGACGACATGGCGCCTGAAAAGAGGACAAGATAAAGCTCTACGTTACAAATTTCTGCGTCACATAACTATAAAAATTCTTCGACCAATTCAACTACGTAAACTGAAAATCTTTTTCTGGAGAGACGTGGACAAGCATCGTTTTAGACGATGCGCGTTGGTCATACTATATGAGCCAAAAACAAATTTTCTTTATATACTAAAAAATAAATATTACATAATTTGAGGATTTATACTAATGCAGTTACATTAAAAAATGTATAAAATATTTTATTATGGCCCTAAATGAAATTAGCTTCAAGTGAAATTAAAATGAAATAGATTACGAACGATAACACGTAAAAAAACATTTTCACATTAAGCCCACGGTTTGATTTCCCCTTTGGTTTAAAGGAAAAGCATGGAAAAAAGTATCATGTGTTACACACGAATATCACCAGATATACAATAATAACCTTAAGTTTTAGACGTTTCATGTACCCGAAAATTTCCTTCGGTAGCACTTGTATCACGTAGCGGAATGAACATCACGATTTACACTTTGTTCGTACCTGATACATTGAAGAAAATTCATAGAAGAAGATGGAACGATTAATAACTTTTTGTGAAAAATCACAAAAATAATTGAGGCTACTTTTATCCCCGAAACTATTTCACGTTCAAAAAAAATTGCGTTATTCTATTTTTTGAAAAAAATTTTTACGTTTAAAACAGTTTGTTTCAAAGCCGTGGGCCCCTGCGTTGTTTACGATAACCGGAAAATCGATACGGAAGATAACGGGAGCATGTCGGAAGTGCGCAGGTCGATGACGAGATTTTGATCCCCTCGCTCGGAAAATGGAAAAACCCGCGAAAATGTTACGCCGGAGAAAGGCAGGAAACAAGGCCGTTTCGATTTTTCCAGAGGCCTTCCCTCTCCCCGAAAATGATTCTTTTTCGAATTATTTCGATTCCCTCCCTTCGAAATTACAACAAATGCTTCCTTTATTTACCCCTTTCTTAATTACTCCGCCTGTGACGGTCCGTTCCTTTTTCCGTCGACATTTACGAGTCGCCGTTTGTCGAAGAAGAAAAGCCTCTCCCTTAATTTACGATCACGTGACATTGGATGCCGTCACCTAACAGACTTTTACGTTTGGCAGAAATATGCACGAAATTCCGAGAATTAACGATTTTTTTTTTTCGAGAAATGCCGATGATTTAATCACAATGATCGAATTCCGGGAATTTTATCGTTTTCCGCGAATTAGACGACTTCCGATAAGGAATGAATTTAGGACAGAATTCTTGGAAAAGAAAAATTGAAATTTTCCATTTTTTCTCCGTCTGATCAAATAAATTTCAAGAAGTGATCAAAACCCGCAAATGAACACAAAATTCGGTTATAAAACGAATTTTTCATTTTCACTTCCTGCCTCTCGGCCAGTGGCGATTGAACTCTTTTTACAGCTTTATTTTTCATTTAAAAGTAATTAATATTAGTTACAATACTAAATAAGTTTTTTAATTTTCAAATTTGGTCGCACTACGGTATCGAAAGCTGATGGGCGACACGATGACATTATCAACGAAGAAAATCGTAATAAAATAAAACACTTTTTTTGGCCCAGGAGATACTGTAAAAGTTCTTTTAAGATGGCGAATTGTAATAACAGAATTTTTTTTCTCTTCCTCCTCACTTTATGTTTCAACCCTTACCCCAGCCATTTTCGCTTGACGGGGAAAAATCGAAGTATGAATCATTTTCCCCGATATTTCTCCTTTTCGGACACCTTATTCCCATTTTGTTCCTGAAGGTTCTTAGTTCTTCATTCATTTCATTAACCCCAAAACTTAACCAATTTCCCATCGCCTCCCCTACAACGTCACTAAACCATACAATGCAAAAATCACAGAAAAGGCAATACCAGAAACGAAACTTTTTTTGTTAAGTCATTAAAATTGTAAAAATGTTAAATAAAAAGGAATGTAATTTTAAATATATCTGTAAATTGCAAAAAAATACAAAAAAGTTTCCATTTATTTATCCTGAATATTTTAATAAAATGCAAAAATGCTTAAAGACCATTCATTATAATATTTTACCATTCATTATAATATTTCAACAAATGTGCACGTAGACTTTTTAATTTGAAAATGAAAGACTATAGTATTTTATTTGGGGAAAATTCGCCTTATGAAAAAAGAAGTTAAAACTCCATTTAAATATTTTATAGTGAAGCAATGTAAAAGACCCATCACTAAAAAAAAATTCTTTTTACAAAACTAAAAGAATCATTAATTATTTTAAAATCTTTTTTTGCCCGATAACCAAATTATAACCCGAAGGCTATCAATCTTTTTATTTTCCAGCCAGCACATTTGTAGAAATATGAATTGTTTTGGTCCACATATAAAAATATATTAACACTATGTTGTGACAAAAATATCAATGAATAATGCACAATATATATATATATGTAACTTGAATTTGAAATTTAGTTTCATTAACAAAAATTATATTAATTTTCAATAATAAAAAATAATGCACAAAAAACTTAATGTCCCAACGAAATACATCTTTTTATGGAGGGCCACTCCTTTGGATATCCATAATTTAAATGTACAAAAAGAACGAGAACGGAAAGCTTAATAAAATTTTTAATTACATAAAGATTTTCACAGCAAGCGAAAATCGTGAACAATTCAATACTTCAAGCGAAAATTCATATGAAAAATTGAATACGTTAATACATTTAAGATACTTAAGGATTTTTCGATATGAATATAAAGACAATGACTAAAAATTAAATAATATATAGGCCGATGTGGCTCACTGGATAATTTCTTTAAAGTATTGCGCATCTACACGTTCAATCCTTGTTCGCAAGACTAGGAATTGTACTAAACCTATGATAACTAAATCTATATCGAAATAATATCATTATCATTATTAGAAACATTTAGGAAATATAACATCTATAATTTTAAGCATAACGATAATTTATCAAAATAGCCTTCAGCAGAAAAAAAAATAATTTGTAATTTTTATAACAAAAAACTCAGCCCCTAAATAATAATCAAAATGATATGAAAAAAGAAAAATATACATGAATGATTATGTCAGGTTATAAATTAAATAAAAGCTGGTTTGAATTTTGGCATATCATCACGTAAAAAGGACTTTTTTATAATATTAAAAAAAATTTGCTTATATATATGTTACAAAAACCCTGATTAACGGAGTTAACTTTCTGAAAAAATTAAATTAAAATAAATTTCATTCTAAAATTTATAGAAAATAAATAAAGATTATTGTTAAATAAACAATAACTTTATTTTGCAAAAAAAGGAGATAAGATAATTTAAATTTATTTGAAAAATTAATGTTTTTACTATACTAGTTTTAAATAGTTAAAATTATGATTAAATAAGCAAAAGGAATAAATTCTTATTTCATCTCATAAGGAAATTTTTTTCTAAAATCTATCTTTTCTAAGAGTTTATTTTTATACACAGAATGTTTTTACCGAGCAAGAAGAAAGCTGAACATATCAAAAGAACATAATTGTAATAATTGTTATTCTTCTGTACATCCATAACATTATATGTCTTAAGTTTTTTCATTTAATCAGTTAAATTCTTTAGATTGTCGGGGCAAACGACATGGAATCTATTGAAATATTAAAGCAAATATTTTCATTCTTTTACCATCTTTTTTTCTCGGATATTCATATTATCACTGAATTTTTATGACATCAAGTTATCGGTGTTAATTTTCTGAAAAAAATTACAATAAATTTCATTTTAAAATTTTTAGAAAAATTAATGAAAATTTTGTTATAACACAGATGTTGTATAACACACAAATACGTGCATAAAAACCACATAAAATTTATGAATAAAATTTTATTTACTGTGCAAGATTTTAATTGTAATCATAAAATAAATATTTTGTGAATGTCTATACTGTAGGAATACTCCATACTATACTCCAGTAATATATTGTCTATATTATCGGAATAAAAAATATGAATTATGACATAAAAAATTTTTTAATATCTGAAATGTTTTTTAGTAAAATTACATATTTTTATTTAAGTTTAAGCAAGTGAAAGGAGACAATACGATTAAATTATATTAATTGAAACTATTAAGCTTCCTGAATAATATTTCTCATTTTCTTTCTTTATTATCAGTTTTTAGCAATATACATTCACTTTTTATAATAATTATTACAGACATTTTTAAAAGGTGATAAATTTTTACGCAGTTAAACTCTTAAGTTTCCCATTACGATTATAAGCTTTCATAATAATAATTTACATAAGTATGAATATAATATTTTTATATGAAAGCTATTAATTTATTTAAAAAAAATTATCGTTAAATTTAATTAATTGCCAAATGAGTTTGAGATCTTCGAAAAATTTAAAGCAAAATATATTATATCATTTCAATAAACTTTCATATCCATATATTTTATCAATAAAAAAACATCGATAAATTTTAAATTAGCTCTGGATTACTGTTAAGATACAACAAAGCTTTGGTAAATACATCTCCTTATAACTGAATCTTAATAATATATCTTAATTTCTTATAGAAAATTTTATAAATTAAAAGGAAATTTTCAGTCTTTAAATAAAATTTATTGAAAAATTTCACGTTTTCCAGTTATATTTTTAAACTTCACCTAAGTTAACATTAACGTTAAACGAATTCGTAAACTAAAATATTTCAGTTTTAAATAATGAATACAATATAAGGGATAATATAAAAATATTTTTTAATGGATTTTGTTGTATTCATTGGATTTCTATAATGTTTTTCTATAGTTTAATATTCAAATGGGTTAATATTTTGATTGAATATTGACTTTCATAAAAAATTTAATTTTTTCCGCATTGAAACTTTAAAGTACAATAACAAATGATGAATTCATTAATCAAATTTTTCACGCCCTTAAGACTTCTGTACTTGCATTTAATAAAAAATAACATTTTAAATTTCTTAAATGTCTTAAATTCAGACGTTTAACATAACGTTAACATTAACGATATTTACATCGTTATATAACGACATAATGATAATTAACCTCTCTTACTTAAAGAAAATATTCTTCACAAAATAAAATGATTTTAAATTGGAAGGTTTACTTGTTTAAACTGTGACATTGCTACTCTTAAAAAATCGAGGAATAACAAGTGGACTAATTCATTACCATTTATAATATTACGTTTGATACGCTCGTAACAAGAAAAAATGTAGAGAACGTGTCAGAGTTTAGATTCAATTGCAACTGTACAGTTAATGCCACTAACAAAAAATATTTTTAATTTTTTAAATGTTGTATATAAATAAAATTTATTCTTTCAATCGAAGTTAATTTCACATTTTAAAGAATCTTTGTCTTCACTTTCCGCCAAATTGTCCAAAACTGAAATAACATCTACGGCATAGAGAAGAAACTTCGAAAAGAATTTTAATGAAATATATGCAATTATTTAAAAGATTTTGAAAATTAAGGTCAATAACATAACAACTAAAATGAAACAAAAAAAATCTAAATTCTATAATGGTTTAAAGAAATTTTATAATTTTGAAACTCACACCTTTTTTTTCATAATTATGTAGACTTAATAGAGATAATCAAAATAAAAGCTTTTTTGAACCTCTGAATTAAAATAAATCTCGAAATTGCGAGCATTGGAAAGAGACGAACTGTTTTTTAATTAAAATATTAACACTAAATTTTTTCTTTAATTAATTTTGTTTTCTCTCCGCCGCCTCCCACTGTTTCCTTACTTTTGTGTACATGAAGAACTCTTAGAATGACTTGGGATTGACAGTACTTTTTGACAAAATAGATTCAAACACATTTAATAATTGGAAAAAAATTATGTATGAAAATATGCTAATTCTTGATAATAAGTCAGCTGTTTCTTTCAAAAGTGATATTAAGTCATTTTCGAAAATTTTTAATTCTAGTTAGATACGAATGTCTTAAATTCATACTTGTAACAAAAAAAATGTTATAAATATCGTTATAATACTTAAAAATATCTTTAAAATAATCATACATAAACATCTTTAAGGTTGTTATTGATTACACAAAAATGAGAATGTATAAGAATAAAATAATGCTTCATATCATTTTAAAATAAAAAGCTAATGTTTCTGAAATTGATTTTAAAAAAATCGTTAGCATTAAAACTAAAAAACAGAAAATGCTCCTATTTAATTATAAATTCCATAGGACGAACGAATAAGGAAAAATAGCATATTTACATTCTTATCTTCCATTTAAAAATATACACAGTTTACGATCTTTAGCACAGAGAATATAATTTTCACATGGGAGAAAATTATCTTTTGCATTGTTAATTATAATTTAAATTTAACAACAGAAAAGCCAATTTTATTTTTTGGTAATGAACAGCTCAAAATTAATGTATGAACATTGAAATCAACCCTGAACGAAGAGAAAAAACTAAATTCCGAATGCAGTTTTTAGACTTCGAATATAATCTTCGATTAATTTCCCAGTCTACTACCATTAATAAATCTTTTCGATCGTCGTAATATTAAATTTCATATCAGTATCTCAAAGCCAAGGAAATCATTTTAGGCGTAGCACAATTTTTAATGGAAAATAGGAAGATCGTTTATTCTATCACTTCAGAATAGCACACTTATTCCTTAAGCAGATGGTAACATAAATTTTTACCTAAATTAAAATGCATCACTTCTAACCTGAAAATGGAATAAAAATAAAAATAAAGCGAAAAAAATCAATAATTTCTTTTTAAAAAATTAAATTCTCACCTGCAACATAAATTCAACAAATTTGTCTTAATATGAGGTTAAAAAGGGACTTTCATCCTTTGAATAATAATTAAAATATTGGTTAAAAACGCAATCTCAAAAATACTCTTAAAAATGTTTATTCATGACGATCTATATTCAAATAAATTACTAGTCCATGATCAATTCTCAAATTTCCATAATGTTTTAGATAGCTTTGAGGCTTTTCACCCAAATTTTCAAAGCGGCTGCAAATATAAGAAACATATAATTGAGAAAATAAAACTTTTAATATAATAATTAAGATATCAATTAGTTATTATAAATGGTTATTAATTAATAAATTAACAATTTATTATTTTTTTCAATTATTTAAATGAACTAAATTCGTTTTCTAATAAAGGAATAAAACATTATTTTCTCAAATGTAATATAAATTTCCTAATAAAATTTTTTCACAGCTAAAAAAATATTCAATTAAACACATACAGTTTTCCTTATCCTAACCAATAACCTTACCGTGGAAAAAAAAAGAAGATTATATATTCTTCAGAGAAATCCAAAGTCAAAAAAATTTCTTTTTTTTTCATTTATTGTGAAAATTGTTTATGATTTCTGTAATGATGTAGCTGATCCAGTCTCATCGATTGCACCGGTTGCCGAATAAGATTTCAAAAAACCATCGGAAATTAGAATCTTCTTAAACAGTCTTAAACTGTGTGCCAAAAAAAATATTTGGGCAAACGCTTGAAAAGAAATATTAATTACATGAGCTGAGTCTGCGAATAAGCTGGAATTAAGATTTAACGTGTCCTAAATTTAGTTTTATTATAAAAATTACGAAAATATACTTAGTAATTTAGATTAGTTTAAGTAATTTTAATTTCATTAAATCAAACATTTCAAATCATTGCTATATAATTTTTTCATTTTCTTCTCAAAAAAGAAAAAAAGGAAAATTCTTCCTTTGTGTTGAAAATATTGAAATAATTAGTTTAAACAGGATAATCAAGGTAATATATAATCTTTCATCATAATATCGCTTACAAAATCTATGGATTAAGAATAATTATATTTAACATTTAAACAAAAATATGAATCCAATTTACATTGGTTCTAATTCAGAAGAAACAATAACTTTATAATTTAAATTTCTTACATACCGGTATAAGCTGTAGTAGCAGCTCCGCAAGAAACTTCAGTTCGGTGGATAGCAAGCCAACGTAGTAACCACATCAGGTTCAGAAGCCTGAACACAATAAATGTACCTAAATAATACATTTTAAATACATTCTTTGTCACTAAAACATTTTATAATTCAAATGAAATGAGATTCCAAAACAATAATTTTAATAAAAAAAAAATTTATTTCTGTTGTTAAAAAAAAATAAACTTAACTGCCTTTTATATTTAACTGTTACTATATTAATTTCTAGTCTTTTATTAAAGATTCAAGTCACATTTCAGTTCATCATATAAAAATATAATCACACTTTTTAAAATAGCTAAAAAACAATATACTCAAAATTATATTAATTCCAAGCAGACTCTATTGGATTTTAAGGTGCAGTATTTATTTCCAAATATAGCTTATATAAAAAAATTTTAATCAATCAAAATCTTCATTTATCCTTTACATAAATAAATGTTAATTCACTCTTAATTTTAGAAACAAAAAAAAATTGTGTTCATAACAATACCCTTATTGTTCACATACATAAAAGTAGGCATTAAATATAAAAAAAATTAATTTAAGTAATAAAAAAAACATTAAATTAATAAAATAATAAAACATCATAAAATAAAAAAAATTAAGTAATGAATAAAAATTTTTTTTGAATTTTATTATAAAATTAAAATAACTTACTCAAGTTCAAGTAACAATTGAATTTATATGAAGCATTATCCTTATTCCATCCTTGAATTACTAAAAGCTGCCGTATATGTAAGAATATACTGTTAATTTCAATAAGCAAGGCAATTTCTGCATAACCATGATAACATCTTGTCACCAAAGCCACGCCTAAGCACATTGTTACAAGACTATGGTGGATGAGCAGCTCATAAGTAGATTGTGTTCTGTGATTTGATGCCATGTCAAAAAAATCATAAATAAAATAACCTAAAAAAAAGAAAACTAAATTTTAACAGAACTAAATTATTTTAACTTCACATTTATAAATTATATTTCATTTGACAACTACTGGCCAATATTTTTCCTGACAAACAAAATTATAAGATGAATTATTTGAATTAATCTATCTGAGGATTAAAATTTAATTAAATTGGATCATTATTTTCATTTGCAAACAAATTAATTATACTTTTATACATTTTTCCATTTAGAAAGAGATCTTTGATATTGCATATTCTTTTTACTTCCAAAAATATTGTTTACAACCAAATGCCACCAATCATATAGCACAGTTTATTGAAGAAGAATATTTGGAAGAATTGAAAAGTAATTTAAATTAAAAAAATTTTTAAATTAAACATTTCAACTTTAGGAAATATCACATCAAACATATAGTGCCTACTTACCAACTGAAAATGAAATGGATGAAAGGGAGGATAATGTGTAAGCAGTATAAACATGACTTAATTCAGGTGTTTTCCATAAACTGCAAAAGATTAGTTTATTTTAATATGTAGGAAAAAAAACAGAAAAGGAAGAAGTATTTTCTTTGAAGAACACTCATGTTGATAATTACTCATTATATAAATAACAAAAATTTAATAAGAGCATAATAAATGTAACTTGCCAAGCAGAGAATATAACCTTGTTAGTTATATTAAAAATAAAACTAAGAAACATTAAATGCACAAGACAAATACAGGTAATAAAATTAACAACATTATACAAAAAATTAATTTTAAAGCAGGAAACTAATTGAAAATGTAAGTTATTTTATTTCAAGAGCAATTAAGATTATACAACTTATATAGATTTATATTAGATAGCATTTAGCATATAAAAAAATTTTTACTGAAAGTTATTCAGATAAGCATTGCAGACATTAAATTATTGAACAGCATATTTTCATGCAGAAAACTGATTTCATTTAATATTAAGCAATGAAACAAATTGTCGATTTTAATATATATGATTTGTACGAAATTTTATTAATTTGTAGATTTCTGAATTATCCACAACCACTATCTTTTAATTTTGTTTATAAAATCATACTTTCTGAATTTCTAAAACAAAAATTTCATTTTTAAATATAACTTTACTGACATTCAACAGCTTATGATCATATACTTCACGCTTCTTTTTTATGATTCTTATGATCACACTCAAACAGGAAAATTTATTAGTGAAAATAAAAATTTAAAAGGTGTTAAAAATAATCAAACCTATTATTTTCAATCCGTTTTCATACTGACATACAAAAGCATATCACTAAAAACAAAAAAATAACAAAGGTGGAAATAAGGTTCTTTAAGAGAATGCTAACCAAAAACTCACTTAAACATTGCCCAGGATCCGGACCCGATTGAATGAATTAATGAATTGGCAATATTTCTCCACTTCCAAAGTTGAGCCGGTGTTAATTTTGCAGAATCCGGAGCTATTCTAGGTAACACCATCCATGCATTTATGTTAAAGAAAATAAAAGTAGACAGAACCACATAGTAATTATAATTCGATTCATCTCTGTTATTATCGGCATATAAAACGTCGAAAAATTTTAGTTTATTTCTACCTGAGCTTTCATCCATGTCACTGGCAAGAAGAAGTAAAAGCAACACGATGACGCTAATTAAAAATCATTATTTCAATGAAGATTGAATAAGGACTTGTCTGCAAGCGGCAGACGCCAAAAAAGAAAAACTAACAAAATCGCTGCCCTCTGGATCTACAAATCCGGAAATGACGATGTTCTCATCAATTTTAAAGAGGAGGCTTTGCTTGCCGTTACTTTGGAAGTTTAGTTTATAAACTATTTCATCAACCAGAAATTTATTGTCTTTAATATTATTGACAGTATAAGTATAACAATGGTTGTAAGGCCATATAATGAGGAATTGCAATATTTGGAAAAAATTAATGCCAATTGTTGGCGCATTAAAAAAGGATTTCAGCCTAATATGAAGGTACAACGTGCTTACTTAAAAGGGGTAAAAGATAAAAAATGTTTAAAGTAATATTACACTCACCTTTTCTACTTATTTCTGTAGGTAGAGGGCATATTTTATGTTAATGATCATTTAGAAAAGTTAATGTTAGATGAACTGAAAAATTCTTGTAGACCGGGAATGACAGGAGGATTTTTACCAGGAGTGAAACAAATTGCCAATGTAGCTGCTTTACCTGGAATTGTAGGGAAATCTGTTGGATTACCGGACATACATTCCGGTTACGGATTTGCCATCGGTATATTTTTATGACGTTATTTTCACATTTATTTATAAAAAAATGATAAAATAAATTAATTTCATTTAGGTAATATGGCTGCCTTTGACATGTCAAATCCCAAGTCAGTCGTTTCACCGGGAGGCGTAGGTTTTGATATCAATTGCGGAGTACGGCTGCTGAGGACAAATTTAATGGAAAAAGATGTTTTGCCCGTTAAGGTAAAACTAATTTTAAGAAAGGTATGAACATTTTCTTTAATAAATTAATGAATAATTTTCCTTTTGCTTTCAGGAGCAGTTAGCTCAAAGTATGTTTGACCATATTCCAGTTGGAGTTGGATCTAAAGGTATTATTCCTATGAATGCTCGAGATCTTGAAGAGGCACTTGAAATGGGAATGGACTGGTCATTAAGAGAAGGTTATGTATGGGCAGAAGACAAGGAACATTGTGAAGAATATGGTAGAATGCTCAATGCAGATCCATCAAAAGTTAGCATGAGGGCTAAAAAAAGAGGTTTGCCACAAGTAAGTGAATAGTTTTTGTTTAATTATAAGTGAATTTGAAATTTACAAACAATTTGATCTGATAAGTATAGAAATTTAAAATAAAATATTTTAAAATTTTTTTTTTTAGCTGGGTACCTTAGGTGCTGGAAATCATTATGCAGAAATCCAAGTTGTAGATGAGATATTTGATAAATGGGCTGCTAGTAAAATGGGTATTGAGTCAAAGGGGCAGATTTGTGTGATGATTCATTCTGGGAGTCGTGGATTTGGGCATCAAGTGGCAACAGATGCTTTAGTTCAAATGGAGAAAGCAATGAAACGGGATAATATTGAAACAAATGATCGTCAGTTAGCATGTGCATGCATAAATTCACAAGAAGGACAAGATTATTTAAAAAGTATGGCAGCAGCTGCTAATTTTGCTTGGGTTAATCGCAGTTCTATGACATTCTTATGTAGACAGGCAAGAATTTTTTTTCTTGTTATATTTAATAACAGAAAAATTATATAAATATTAAATTTCATTAGTAATTATAAAGAATAAGGCACATAAATTACTTTCTGCAGTACATTGGGATTACAATTTTTAAAATATATCTTATAATTTATTATGTGATCTGTATATGACTTTTTGAAAAGTAAATTATTCAAAGTTTAAAATTTTAAGGTATTATTTACATTTAAATATGAATGAAATCTGATTCTATTCTGCTTCTATTCCTGTTAACTATAAAATGCCTTAAACAGGAGCTCAAATTTCAAACCATGGAAATAATGCAAAACTTTAAATGTTATGTCATCAATTACTACATAAAATAAGTGGTTCTTTACTTTTTTGAAATTGAAACAGATAATTTTATTATAAATAACAAAAAAATTTAAATTAGAATCTCTATTAGCTAATGAAATAAATTGATTTATTTGACAGGCTTTTGCAAAGCAGTTTCATATGAGTCCAGATGATTTAGATATGCATGTAATTTATGATGTATCTCATAATATTGCAAAAATCGAAGAACATATTGTTGATGGAAAACAAAAAACATTATTGGTACATAGAAAGGTAAGTCTTTAATCAGTAATTTGATTATAATTATCTTGATAATAAAATTTTCAAATTCTCAAGTTTTCATACATAAAATCAAAATTTATTTTTCTGTCTTAGGGATCAACAAGAGCTTTTCCACCCCATCACCCTTTAATTCCAGTTGATTATCAATTAACTGGTCAACCAGTATTAATAGGAGGCACTATGGGTACTTGTAGTTATGTTTTAACTGGAACCCAACAAGGAATGGCTGAAACTTTTGGATCTACTTGCCATGGAGCTGTAAGATCCTAACCTACCATGAAAATTATTTCTAAATTGTTTTTTATTAATTTTTTAAAAAACTTTTAGGGAAGAGCCCTTTCGCGAGCAAAATCCAGGAGAAATTTAGATTACCAAGAAGTATTGGATAAGTTAGAGAAAATGGGAATTTCCATCAGAGTTGCATCTCCTAAATTAGTGATGGAAGAAGCTCCAGAATCTTATAAAAATGTAACAGATGTTGTTGATACGTGTCACGCGGCTGGAATTAGTAAGAAATGTCTGAAACTTCGACCAATTGCTGTTATAAAAGGTTGATTTTCATAGATGGCTGAGAGAAGTGTTAATCATCTGAATTGAAAAATAATGTTAAAAATTTCATACATTTTTATGTATGTATGCGTTACTGAAATTTATATAAATATATGGTATGTGAATTTGTAAATATTAAATAGAAATTGTTGAGATTCAAGTTTTGTGATAAGTCTTTGGTAGCATCACAATCATTTAATTGATTATTTTATAAATTACTCACAGAATTTTAAATAAAACTGTTAAATATCTACACAATAAAATTTTTATTTTATCATAATGGAATCTTAAGTGACAATCATCGCTGTCAATAAAATTCAGATTATGACATAAAAAGGACATTATGAATAAATGATAATTTTTCTATACCAATATGTAGAGAAATTTGTACAGAAATTCAATAATAGGTAAAACCTGCGCCAATCAGATAAATTTGAAGTCAGAAATATGAGGAGAAAAAGTAAAAACAATTATAAAAATAAATTACATTAACCACAACAATTTATTATATAGATAAATGGATACAGTTAATTTTTTGAAATATAAAATGTTCTTGAAAATAGGAATAAGATTTCGCAACGCATGATTAAATTTTATTTATATATATAAATGAACATGAAATAATAATAATAAAAATTATTATTATTATATATTATTTAACTATTAATAAAATATTATAATAAGAATAGTTATTATTTGATTAAAATCAATTTTAAAAAAAATAGCTCATATCCAATTAAATTATTTTACATAGTGCAGTATTAATATTTGAACATTTCTTATCATTTTTCTTTTGTCATTATTTCTATAGAATTTCACTTAAATAGGTAATGATTTACTCCATGTATAGTAATGGAGATTAAATAAATGGCTAATATTATTAAATAAATAATTTTGCCTGAAAATAATAATTTTACAGTCATACATTTTTTAAAATACATTTTAATAAAAAAATTTTAGTCAATTAGTGTAATATTAGATTTCACATATTTCAATCCATACATTTGAAAATTGGAAGGGATTAGAGGGAAAACACTAACAATAAATTCCCTTGAGGATGTGATCGCGATGTTTGTTGAATTAAGGCCCTGGCCGTTAAAGAACTGTTGAATAATGTGCAACGATTCATTTCGTACTTAAAATTAAATCCTCAACAGCGCTTTGAAATACGTAACGAAAACTTAGGCGTTCCATTTTGCTGATGTCAAATGTTTGGCAAAGCAATTTTGAATAACAAATGAGTTAAAAAATAATTTTTTCGGATGAGAGAATTTAATGAACACTGCGATTTTTAATAATCTTAAAACTTAATTAACAACAAATGAAATTTATAAATTAATCTCTTCGGCAATGAATTTTCGATGACAGCTCTTAATTGTATAACTAAATTATTGATTAATAATCATATTCGCTATTATTTATACATCATATTATATATGAATCGAAATTATCTGAAGGACTACTAACTAGAAAATATAAATAAATTTACATGTAAGCAGGATTCCATTTCATTGTCGATATTGTTTTTTTTTCTATCAATCGAGTTATTTATTTTTTAAACAAATTGATGTATTAAACATTTGGACATATTTTAATAAAATATATTTTCAAGTGTAACGACTATTGTATAATGGGAGTTATTGCAATGAGAGCCGAGCTCTTATTATAATTAATCCTAGGTAATATCACTGCTTAGTATTCCTAAAAAAAATTACTTTTCACAGCATCGACTGTATGTTAGCAAATCGATGCCAGAACATCGAAAATGGAGCTCGAACTTCAAAATTAAGTTGTCGCCGGAAATGCGCGATTCGCATGAGAAAACTGCATTTTTAAGTAAAATCAGAATTAAAAAATTAAACGTTGCTGCGTGACCAAGGTTTAAAAAAAGCAAAAAATCTGTCATGTAAGTGACTTTCTGCTTTGCCGGAAGCGAAGTGGAGCAGAAATAGTTAAGAGAGAAGTTAAAGCTGAGACACAAAAACAGTCATAGTATTTAAGGCTGTCATTGTAATAAAATAAAAGGTATTTGTAAATAAAAAAAAGCAGCTTCCGGAACTGAATTCTTAAATTTAAAAAATAAAATATAATTTAATTTTAAAAATTTATTCAAAAACAAATGCACCGCATTTAAATAATTTTAATTTTTTTGCAGCTCTGAATTAAAAAGAAAATTCCAAATGTTTTCAATGGAAAAAAAATTATATATATTTTATTTATTTAATTAATTATTTATTATATAGTTGAATTTTTATAAATAAAATTCAAAGTAGTCAAATGTTTCAAATTAGATGAACAGAAATCGGGAAATATTTTTTGCTACCTAATTTTTTTTCATGTTTTATTACGATAATGCAGATAATTTATAAGGCCTTGAGACTGATAATAGACATATATAAAATGATAAGTTATATTGGCAAAAATAAAATTTTTCAATTTAACTTAAACTTTCGATTAATATTTTTTAATTTGAAATTTAAAATTAAAAAATTTCCACAAACTGTAGGTAAATTATTATTTTTATTAATGTGCGACCACGTATTGGACGAAATTCCAGATAAAAAGACTAGGGATTCATCTAAATATTTTAAATTTAATATGTTAATATTTGCTACTTTTTTGGTTGTATTAGTGAAGTAAACAACCAATATCTTATTTTTTTCACTTAAATAGATGCAGCACATCAGAATTCTTTTACGATAATTATATATTCAAATGAGGAACTATTAATTATGAGATTTACAAAATTCCTTCCACAAATACGATTTGACATTATTGAAAAACTCAAGTTATATAAAAAAACCGATTAACCTAATACGTTCGAATCGTAAGCGATATGTTTTCGACTAATAAGAAATATCTGAAAATGAATAAAAGCAAAAGAAAACTAAGGGCCAATAAGGATTTCCTAATCGAAAATCAATTGGAGATGATATATAGTATGTGAAAACATTAAAAGTTCTGATCTTTAAAACTTATTAGAATTAAGAAATAAAATTATTTAAAAAAAAATCGAAAACTTAATATTTTTCATGATCATTGCCGATAAAAAACTGTTGAATAAATAATGCTGAAAAACGCTGCTTCCCTTAATTCAAGCAACACATTAAAACCTTGAAACTGGACGAAAGTTTTCGTTTTAAAAATTCATCAACGAGTAAAATATGGATGAAAATATACAAATTTCGACTTGTTATGAATATTTACGAACAAAAAAAACCCTATTCCATAAAAATCACTAATTTAATCAAAAATAATTTATATACTTAATAAAATGTTTAAATGTTGTCAAATTCAAATTCAAAAGACAATTTTAGAATCTAATATTACGAAATAATTTTATATACATAAAATAATTTTCAATAAATATTACTATTAAATATAGCTAAAAAGAAATTTGAAAAGTTTTTCAGAAAACATTCGAGATTTAAGAAAAACAGTGAAATCTTTTCTTAAAATGTTATAAGAATAAAAAGAAAACAAGAATTATGATTATCTATAAGAAATTCAAAGAGGATTAAAAGGCTTTACCGAAAAAAATTTTGAAAAAATCTTAGTCAAATTTTAATACACTAATATATATTGAATTTGATTACCTTTACTTAGTAAAATCGTTAATTTTTGTTTTTTTAAAAATTTTATTTTTTTCTTCATTTTTGCGCCCAGTTGCTTTTTCCAGTGCTTATTAACTTATTAACTTAAAATTAGATACCTGTAAATTGATAAGGCAGTTCTAATATTTCTTCCACCGCGATGTAAAAATCAAAGTAAATTGATATTAACATTCCGCTAAACAACATTTAATCCGCTTTTCTGCTTCTTCAATCGATAAGACACTGTTCGATATTATGTCCTAACGGTAAAACATTTTACAGGAAGTGATATAAAAACCCCCCGTTAACTTGCGGAAAATAATTTCCCATAAAAATTTAACAATAATCTATCACTAGTCGACACTAACATGTTCTACCTACATCTACTGCCAGTAATCAGTCTTTAATCTTAAATTAATTATAACAATATTAATATACATCTAAAACAAATTCTATCTTCGTAATCAACTCTATACACACGCATATACATATATACGTATATTTGTGTGTGGATGTTATGATTTTTTGATGACTAGTCACAATGCAGCAACTAATCTGTAATTCCAGGCGTTGATCCAGTTGCAAATAAAATTGTAAAATAATTAGAAAAGTAAAGGCAAGAGAAAAAATGACAAATGTAAAACATTAAAAACTTAATTTTGATATAAGATTTACGATTTAAAAAAATAAAAACCAGAAATAAAAAAATTTGTTTCTATGATCGAATCAAAATATAAAATAAAATATTAACATAAAGCGAAAGAGTTCAGGAGAAACTGGGCACGAAAATTTGTGTTCATTGCTATTCCTGATTTTATTATTAACGATTCTTAAATTTTATATTTTTTTTTACAAATTTTAGTAAGCAAAGCCTTTCTTTCCTTATTAAAAATTCGAAAATAAATATCACTTATGGGCACACTCAATTTTTTGGAAATTGACAATGAAATCACATTTATGCATTCTTTTCTCTTACAAGTAAATAATGGCTAATCTAAAACTATTATAAAATTCTTTTTTTAAATTTATTTTTATTTTTTTCTTATTATTCAAAATAACTTTTAAATTACATAATTTTAGAGACTCTTGGATTTAGAAATATTAGTAAATATAGCCACATTTGCAATGTGTTCGCTGAATTATTTACTTACTATTTCTTTTCACGCTGCATGCCAAACATCACATTGAACATTTTTTATAAACGTCGATCAAGGTATCCTTGAGCAATGTCTTTACTAACAATTTCCTTCTGGGCGGAAAATGCCAATTTCTCGGGAAAAAGGAAAGGGGGAAATCACATATTTTTCAATCAGATTATGAACATGGGAATGTTTTTTTATCAGTGCCAGAAGGAAGTGCAATGTATATAAGTGTATGAATTATGTACAACATTAATCACGTATGAACAATAGTCATTTCTACAAAAAGGAAATGAACATTTTCCCAGCTCCGACTAAATAAGAAAATTTTTTTACTAGAAAAGCAATTTGAACTTACACAGTTACAAATTTAAATATACTTTCACGATGCCGATCTACAATCAAAAAAACATCCCCATTTTATAAAAGACTTTTTATTCATTTTATTAGATATCTGGAATGTACAAAAGATATAAATATATACACACGTATAAGGCATTATTTTAAAAATCCAAATCGTGAAATTGTTCAGTAGAAGGTGTAAAATTTGGCATGCAGTAACGTTAAATTGAATTCGGTATAGATATTGTCTTAGAGCATGTAATAAAAAAGCAGTTAAATTTTTTTTTGAATTTCTATAGATATTATTTTAAATAACATTTTATTTACTAAATAAATGATTAAAAATTAAATTTCCAATTTTTGATTTTAAGAAAAATATTTTAATGGGATTATAATCTCGGTTATTTTTCCTCGGTTTAATTTTACCGATGCTATTTTTAAACGACACATAGAAGAAAAATTAATTTGCACAAAATCATACTTCAAATTGTAATTGATCCAAATTTGAAAAACTGCTATAACTATTTATAACATACAATCATAAATTTATTAAAAAGTACATAAAAAAACGACGATTAATAGTTGTAAATAAGTTCTGATATAATTACTTGATTATACAATAAAAATCCTGAAATCACAGATAGAGAAAATATTCTTTTTTTTTAATTTTTAAATGAAAAAAATAGTTTATACAAATAATTTTCCTCTCACTTTAATTTATTTTTCAGCAATTTACATTAAAACAATGAGAGAAAAACGTCATAATATTTTGATTAACTCTAATATTTTATGAGAATATTTTTTTACATAATAACTAAATATGAATATGACTGAATATAGATATTTATAAAAAAGTAAGACTGCTAATACTATGTACGACTTAATAATTTTAAAATTTTATCCCTCCAATATTAAAATCAAAATCTTTTCAGACTAATGAGGTCCAAATGGAATTTTTCATAACGCCCTTCACAAAAGACAATTTGAACAAAAAATTTAAAATTAATTATAGTCAAACAATTTTCTTGCGGTGAGGGAAGTCGAAGTTTTAAAGAGATAACGATTTTAGCGAAATCTTATTGAAAATATAAAATATGATTACATGGAAAAAAACAAAGAAAATTATGAATTTTAAAAGTAAAAGATTTGAAGAGTCAAATAAGAAGGATATAAAAATGTAGTATATGAACCAGACTGATCTGGATTTTAGATTTAGGAGAGAATTAAAATCTCCACATTTTGGCTTTTTTAACATTAAAATGTTTCATCGCTTTCTACTTTAAGAAAACAAAGTTCAGCCATATTTAAATCACTGAAATAAAACAAGCTGCATAATGTATTTGAAATTTCTCCTCAAGTAAGAATACTTCTTAGATCTGGAATGTGAAAGACCTGAAAATTAATGACATTTAAAATCTTTTTCAAAGTATTTTTTAGGAAAAAGTAAAAAATTTTTGCGTATTAAGAATAAAACTTATAGGTAATCACAAAATTATTTAACTATATTTTCAATTAAAAATTTCAATGCAACTGCATATTTTAAAATTTTCAATATTAAAATAATCCTTTTTAATTGTTCGATCAATAACGACTGATAAAAATTTCAGGGTTAAGTAAATAGTATTAGTAATGATTTAGCCAAATTATTATAATAAGCTTAATCTGACAGAGTATTTATGACATTTATATAAATGACTTAAATAAGTGAAAATTAAGGTATAGAAACTCAAAACTTCAATTCTACTTATACGAAAAACAAAAAACCCTTTACCTCTTCGAAATTCGAATTAGACGCTTATTTAATGTGTAATATATTTTCACATATTAACATTAAATTTTCTCTAATTATAATCAAATTCATCATTCTAAAAGCAATATATATAAAATTCCCTCCAATCATAATTCACAATTTTTTTTTACAAAAAAAAACTTTATATTCATCATCATTCAGCTTGATGATTACTGTCAAGATTATGATATTGAGCCGGTTGTCATTTCTAAAAATTTAAGATTGATTTCGGATTGTATTACTTCATACATCACAAAAATTACATAAAGATGCATACACACACACACACACACACACACACACACACACATACACACACACACACACACACACACATACATACACACACACACACGCACGTATGCACACACGCACGCAGGAAAAATTAAATAAAATTAATAACTTTACGTATTCTTCATAGTATTATTTTTCTCGTCGAAAATGCAATTCATATAAAACTATCAATCTGATAAAATTTATTTTTGGTACCTAAAATACGAAACAGTTATTAATGCAACTTCAATGGAAAAAGCAACACATAATATATATGTTGCGTTCAAAATTATATAATATTTTCGAAAGAAAGCGAAATCATTTACTTCTATGTAATACATTGTATAATTTCGAAATTGAATTTAATTAATAGAGAAAATTAGCAAGCTCATCTTCGATTCGTTTATACATTATCATGAGCTTTTGTTAAGTAAAATGCGAAAATATCTAAACATATCCCGTAAAATAAATTTTATAATTTATTATTTTGTTTATCGATAGCTCGATTTAGATCAATTGATATCAGTAGTTCGCATCTCGATATTTTGGCTCAAAAAAACAAAACAGCAGAACTGGCCAAAAAATCCATTGTTATCTTAAGTCATCTAACTGAAAAAGACAAGGAGCAAAAAAAAACCAGTCTACACATTAATTTTTTTTGTTTAGACTAACTGAATAGTTAGCCTAATAGAAGGCTTCCAGCATCATTGTTATGTATTTATAAGGTACTCTTTGAAGATATAAGAAATTAAAAGATACCAATGGCAGTAGTAATTCGGTTGTAACTGGGTTCTTAAATATTTAATAAAAATGAAAGACTCGCGAAATGACACTCCCATCATGAAGTAACATCTGGACGAAATCAGAACGAGACCCTACGCAAGAGATAATAGAGATTAATTATGCTAAGTAAACCTAGTGTCGGAATTTTTAATGCTAAACGTATACATTTTGAGATTTATTTAATCCGAAAATTATTCTATTGGACATTTTACGTTCAATTCATGCTTTTTTCTAAATGAGTTGATAAAGTTAAATTTTAAGATTATAAAGGATTTTGTTAAGAAAAACGGTGCAGGTTAAACGGTCTTCAGTATTTTATAGAAAATATTATTTACATCTACCATCAAATTTTCGATAAACGCTCGTAACCTAAAAGAATTAATAAACAGGATATGTATTTCAAAATTCTGAAATTTGTTCACAGAAATTAATTCATAAAATTTTTAAAATAAAAGTAGAGAATATTATTTATGTGAAATAGAAACTAAGATTTATTGCAGTCATGCAATGAACATGGCAGACATACATATTCTCCATGAGTGAATGTTTGGTCATTCATATGAATAAATCTATACAGCTCAGTACAATATCGTATAAATCCCTTTTCATAGCTCAAAATTCTGAGTAACAAAAACTCGAAAACATTAACTTGAAAGAAAATAATGAAAGAAAAAAATTAAATGAGATCACATTGTAATTATAATTTTGAGCACATAAAAATGGGAAAACGATTTAATTATTGCAGCTGCTATAGATTGCAAATAAAAGTAGCTTTCTGTATTAAGATATATGAAATATTTGAAATTATAAAAAAGGCTTACTTTTTCTACATATTAAAATTTTTTCCAAACAAACGATTTACTTTTTTACAGCATTCTTCCACTATTTCCTTGCTAAGTCTATTTGACATAAACTCATGAACTAATATACATTCAGATGCGTCACAAGTCAACGAAGAATTGAAGTAATTAACTGCATACAAGCAAATCGGAACTAATTTTCTCTGACTGGACAACACTGGAATCAAATGACTTTTACGCTTTGTCAACAAAGCTGAAAATATATAAAGATTATTGATAAAAAAAATGATTCAAAGAAAAATCACTATAAAGTAATAAATTTTACACAACAAATGATCATCAAGTATTTTAATATCTATTTTTCCTTACACTTGGCAATAATTTTGATTTCTTACAAAAATATGAACTTTTAAAGTTTAAACAATTTCTGATGCTACATAAGGATTTGCAAAGTGAAAATAATAAAAAAAAATATGATAAAATCATTAGTGGAAAAATGAAATAAAAATAGAGTTTATATTTTGTATATCTAGTAAAAATAACATGCGCAATAGAAATTCATACACTAACTGCCTGCACAATAAAAAATTGATATGAAAACTTACAGGACTAAAAGTTTTGATCTTGCGAAGCGTTTCTTTGATTAAATAAAACAGTTTCTTCAAAAATAATAGATTTCAATGTTTCCTTCGGTAGATCATCAATTTCCATAGCAAATCTGAAAGGTTCTTCTGCAACAGGCTGTCGACAAATGAGAAAAATTATATAGATTATATAGATTTTAAAAGACTAATTAAAAATTATATAGACTTATATTCAAAAATAAAAACATGAATCTTCATACAGTAAATGATTTAAAATTTTGTTTTAAATGAATCTTAATACTTTCCTTAAAGTTGCGGAGTTATTTCTACGAGTACATTTATATATATTTGTACATATAATATAATCATAGAATGATGTAGAAATGTTACATATATCTATTAACTTACAACTTATATACTGTTTTACATTCGTTAAGTTTGTAATATACTTACTACTTATAAATTAGTTTTAATTTTTATTAGCAGTAGTTAAAAATAGTTTCCTTTAATATTATATGAAATCAATATAAATTAAAATTTTCCATGAATTTAATTCTTATTTCAATCTTAAGTGTCTAGTGAACGGAATAATATTGCTTACTTCATCAGCTGGATCATAATACTGTTCGAGATAAGGATGTGCCAAAGCATTTTCTACAACTATTCTATTATGAGGATTAAAAGTCAGCATTTTATCTAATAAATCCAGAGCCTTTGGATCGGCGTTCGGGAACAACTTTATCCAGGGAATTTTTGGCTTGAAGGGCAAATCAGTTAGATATTTCCGTGCCTATAAAAAAAATATTTTAAATTACAAAAATTGAAATGGTCTTTCTGTAGATTTAAACTCATGTTTTATCATTGATTGATATTTTTGAAAAATATTTAAATTTTTTTATCAATGTCGATATGTATATTACAGTACAGTAATAAATACAGAATGATAATTAATTTAATACCTACTAAAGTTAAAATTTTAGAAGAATTTCAGTGATGCGCAAGCAAAAATTCTTTTCAGTAACAAACAACAGTAGTTACTGATTTTTTTTCTTTAAATTTTGATTTTTACTCTGAACGTTAGATCTACCAAATCAGAAAACTTCATTAAGTCTAGATATAAGTAAGAACTTTAAAACAATTCTGAAAATTTCAAAAACTCTTGCCCACGCAGAAAACATTCATAAACGTTTGTAAATGAAAGAGCTAAATGTTCATAACTGCAAATAAAAATTAGTCTAATTAGCTACCTTCTCATTTATTATGTATTCCAAGTCTGCCTGTGAAGGAGAGCCCAGTATACCGAGGATATGATTCAGCTGATCTAAATAATGTTTCCCCGGAAATATGGGTCGATTAGAAAGCATTTCGGCCAATATGCAACCGACAGACCATATATCAATGGACTTTGTATATCCCCTTGAGTTAAGCATTATTTCTGGCGCTCTATACCATCTCGTGGCGACATATTCTGTGAGGAAGCCTGTGTGATCATGATCGGGGTCGGCAACTCTGGCCAAACCAAAGTCACAAATCTGTACATATGAAAAAACTATTTTAAAATTCGAAATGATAATGAAGAAAAAAATTGATGTTTAAACGTTACAGAGACTTAAAGTAAAAAAAAAAGTATGCGAAACTTTCCAGGAATATATTTTTCGCTTGCGCTATAAAATTTTCCTATGTTTCCTCAAGTGAAGTGAGTTTTAAACAATTAAACGTTATGGTTAAAACTTAATGGATACAAAATTAGGAGCAAAATGTTGAATATAAGAAATCTAAAGGAATATTTTTAAGAATTCAAATTCTTTTAATTATGCTTTAAAAAAATTTATTTTACTTATCAAAGTTACCACTTTATTAAGTAATGGAAAGTCATCCGCATATTGTTAAAAATATTTAAATATGTTTATTAAATCTCTTCGTTAAAGTACATATAAATAAATTTAACAATTTCATACTTATAACATGTAAAACTATTAAGAAGCACATAAAAAAATTTTCTTTAGCCTTCTAAATCAGAATTCTTGAAAATTTTAAAATAAATCAATTACTAATTGCACATACCTTCAGGTCACACGTAGTATTTAACAAGAGATTACTAGGTTTGAGATCTCTATGGAGGACATTAGCACTATGAATATATTTCAAACCTCTTAGAATCTGATAAAGGAAATAGCATATATGATCATTACTAAGTTTCTGTGTTTTTAATAATTTATACAAATCTGTTTCCATTAGACACTGAACTATGTATACATCTTTCATCTGGTCTATGGTTGCAGCTCTTAATATATCCCGAATATCAATAATCTATTGGAAAAAAAAATCAATATTATTTACAGGTAGTAATGAAACTAATTTTTTAAAAAAGGTTAAAAACTAAATATAGCTACAATTTTTTTTTATTTTCACATTTTTTAGGTTTTTCTGGATTAATATGGTAAAATAAAAAAGATTACTTAATAAAATATTTAATCATTTTATAGGGACATTATGATTCCTGCATTTTGCTTCCAGGTCTGCTTGATGTCGGTAGCTAGAAGGAACTTTTTCTATACGTTTTCCATCTCTTTTTTTGTATGATGTTGTTATTGGGGATAGATATGTTTACCAAATGTTATTTATATTTTTTTTTCACGAGTTATGTCTGATCTATTATAAGCAATGTTATATAAGCAATTATAACATTGATCTATTATAAGCAATGTTTTATGTGTATGAAGCGTTGTCCCAGTATAATTTGGTCTCTTGGTTTTAGATAGTTTGCGGGTGATACATAAAATGGGAGTCGCTGGGTTACGCGGTTGTGTTTGAGGATGTATTATGTTGGCTACTATGTTGTGTCGATCCGCGCAGTCGGTGGATGTCGAGTTTGCATCCGCTGATTATGTGTTCTATTGTTTCAAGGGCTTGTTTAAATTTTCGGCATGTCATCCTATATTGTCGCTTGAGTAACTGTCTTTATATAGCAGAGGGTGGGGATGACTCTGTCCTTGCTGGCTATAACGAAACCCTCTGTTTTCGGTCGTAATTCTCCTCTTACTACTCATGTGTTTGAATGTTTTTTTTTGTTTTTTGTATATTGCATGATAGTGTTTTCCGTATGGCCTTTTTTGGGGTCAAGTGACTATTTTCTTTGCTGTAGGCAGTTCGGGCTTGCTATCTGTTTCTGCTTGTTGGCTCTATTTGAAAGACATAATGTCTGTTGCTATGATTGTTTTATGTCGTTCATTGTGTTGCTTGTTGTGGAAATAATGCCACAAATTGTATGTTTGTTTTTCATATTTAGTGTCAGATCTAGTCAGGCCCCGTCCTCATAATTTTCTTCATAATGTCGCTTATTCAATGCACGTGTTGAGATGTTGGAGGATTATCTGTTTTATGAGGATTATCCTATTAAGCTTGTTGAGTTCTTTTTCTGTTTTAGTTTAATATATATATATATATATGCTTATACATTATATGAATAATTATAATATATATGCTTATATGTTAAATAAATATATAAGCAGGGGAATTGCAAATGCGTTATGGCTTTGAATGTATTTCTGAGTTGAGTTTACTTTTAGGTATGGCAGTTAGTCTGAACTTACATTTTTCTTTGGTAGGGTCTTCGCATATAGAACATTACATATGTGGGAGGTTAATGTTTTGTTCGATGCCTAGGTATTGTATATATCTGTTGTTTCATCGACACTATGTTTAGTTTGTTGACTAAGGCTGTGTCCTCGTTTTAGCCCATTTTTCTTTTATCATTTAGAGTATTTTGCATTTGATCCTGCTTGGCCAACTATGTTTTATATGATCCATGTACAAGAGATGACTGGTGTGTACTGTTCTTGTTTGTATTTGAATGGATATTTCATGGGTTTGAGAACTCTGAACAATGGATTGAGAGATAAATGAAGAACCATAGAGCACAGAGGGCGGTAGCCTTTGAATATTCTTTTTCAAATGTGTATTCCTGTTGTTTAAATAATTCTGTTGTCCGTGTGTGAGTGGATCTTGGATCTCCAATATTTCATGATATGGGTGAGAAATCGGGTGAGTGTTAGCGGTATTTTGTATAATTGGAGTACATGTTGCAACCAGTACTGAATCGAAGGCTTTCTGATAGTCTATGTAGCAGGTCGAGTAATTTCTGAGGGCTCTTTTCATTTGTCAAAGGATACTGCTATCTATTATTAACTGTTCTTTGCATACTTGGCTTTTCTTGCGGCAGGCTTTTTGTTCTATCAGTATATTAAGTTGGGTTAGATATTGTTCTACTTTTTTGGCGATAACGACTGTTATGGATGCAAAAGTCTTTTCCCAGTTTCTTGCTTATATCTGTGTTTAAATTTTCTACAAGTTTGATTAGATTTTGTATTTGTTTTTGACTGTTTCCTTACAGTTTTTCATGTCTATGAACAGCAAGTAACCCGATTATATACATAGCTTTTATATGATGTTTGAAAGCGAATCCATATTTAATATTATTTAATGCTCTTGATATACCTTTTTAGATACATACAGAATCATAGGGTACTGAGCAAATCCTGAAATAATCTTCTTCGGATATCATTTTATATCTATGAGATGCAAGTCTCATATAGATACATTTTGGTCCTTCATAACTTCATTAAGTAAGGAACTGCGTCATATTACTGACTATTTTATATCTACTCAATACGCCAAAGCAAGTTGAAAACTTTTTGACAGTCCATATAGCACATATAGGTCTATATGTCTATGTCTATAAGTTTCTTGTGCTTTGTTTGTCGCAATACTGCGTTATTTATCACTTGTTCTTTAAATCCTTGGGTCTTCTTACTGCATTTGTTCTATACTTCTGTTAATAGGACGCGTTTCAGTAGGTATACTTCTATCCTTTTCGCTAATACGGTCATAATGATTATATATATGATAGGAAGCAAATACCTATCTGTAATTGGTTACACTTTGTGTATCTTATGAACATCTTTTCCCGGATGATAAACGTGGGAATGAAATGAGGTTTTTTTAATGATATTTATAAGTTTAATAAGTTACAGGTATTGAGGTCAGCTTTTTGTGTTAACAGTTTTGTATTAAATCAGGGCCTGGTGGTTTCCAACCGTTTTTTTGTTCTCGACTATTTCGGTAATTTCTGTCAACGATATTATTAGGTCTTTCCTTGTATGTATATGGTTGTAATTTTTTTCTTCATTTTTTATCAAAGATTATTTTTTGCTGCGCTGTTCTCTTGAATATCCACTCTCCATTATGATTATTATTATTAACAGAACCCAATCTAAATTTATAACAAACACGAATTTTTAATATCCTTGAGCGAAGGCTTTGAACATTTGTACAGACGCTTAATTATTTGTAAAAGAAAATGTCTTCTTAATGCAAAAACATACACTGAGAAGTACGAAAAGAAACTTTTAAAAAAATTCATTTAGAAGAGATCTTTAAAAAGGTGATCGCCTGCAAAACCGCTTCCATTAGGAGATTAAAAGCATTTGAAGCATGAAGATGCCTGGCAAAGTAAAATAAAGAAAATTATTTAAAAAAACAATAAAACTAATTTCTGCTTCTAAAATTTCTTCTGGATGGATAATTTCTCTCACTTTCCGTCAGTTTTTAAGCCAGGAAATAAAAACTGTATATTCATTTAGCGTTGTAATTAAATTATTTTCAACAATTATCTGCACCAACAGTTTTGACGTTAATCTCATTTCATCACATGAAACGTAACTCACTTAGTAAAAAAGGTCAGAAATCCTCCGTGTATTTTTATATTTTAAATTAAATTTATTTCTTCGAGCCTCATACTTTACTTGCACTATTAATTAGCTTATCAAACAATTCGTGAATTAAGCTCGGTAATCACTGAAAAATAAGGTTTTAATAAAGTGACACATTTTGATTTCATCCAACATGGAACTGGAACAATCGTTCCAATTTTAAAATGTTTGCTACAATCATTATCAAATTTGCAAATCGAGTGAGACTGCACTTCTCTTGGGATATAATTATTAAATATTTCCTCAAGGACAAATCATAGGTAACAAAATGTAAATTCTAGAAAATCAATATATGTATGTTTTGAAAAATATCTCGGAGAAAAATAATAAATACTTAGAGATCTAATTTATATAATAAAATCAATAGACGTATATAGGTACAACAGGATACTTACATTCTCATGCTTAAACCTCGTTAAAATTTTTATTTCTCTTAATGTTCTTTGGCAGTAAGTCTGGTGTTCAAACGGCGAAATCTTTTTAATGGCAACTTTCGTTTTCGTTACGTTATCGTATGCGGACCTGCATTAAAAGAAGAAATTGAACTAATAAATCCAAAAGATCTGATTCTGCATAAGCTTATGGATAATTATTAGGACTAATAAACCTAAATTTTCAAAATCCTTCCTTTTTAATACATAACTCTAATTGTTTTTCACAGTTTTTAATATCAGTTTTTAATAACAGTTCTATATTAAAATTAGTGCTAGAATGTTTCACATTTTGAGGCTATTTAACTCACCAAATTACAAAATTTTTTTTGACTTTTTTCATTATGGATAAATACGCTCATATATTGTATCAACGTATTACATCGTAATTTTCTAAGCAATATTATATCATATAACAATTTATAAATTAATTCATCTTAAAATATGTAATATCTAATTTGTAAATTAATAATTTCAGCAACTAACATGTTTAATTAAATTTTCGAACTAAAAGACCACAATATTAAGATGTTAATGCGAAAAATGCTCTATTATTCACGAGGCATTAATCAGCTACCTAAAAAAAAATGTTCTATCAAATCACTATCTTTAAATTAGTAAAATTATGATCCCTTTAACTTTGTTAAAATAGATAAAAGAAATTCAAAATAAAAGCTTTATATATCAACCAGTTCTATATAATAATTTTAGATTCAAAATATTAAAGATTAAAAGGCAAAACTGATTTTGTTATTACATAAAGGCAAACGAGATCAATAAAAATTTGAAGTAATTTGAAATTTGCACTTATTAGCGGGATAGTCAACATAATTTCACATAATATAGCCGGTCAGAAAAATCTGATAATTTGCCAAATGAATTTATCCAAAACTGTATTTTAATGACACAAAAAATTATTTTTCTATGCAGAACTTGACGGAAAATATTAATGGCATTGTAGGTGAATGTGTTATCTCTTGACTATACAAAAGTCACATTTGCGTGTCCTTACAAGGGTCATAAGTCACTTGAGACAAAATTCCGGATTTCTTAATGGATGGAGATTCTCTCGGAAGTAAGGGATTACCATAAGATTTGCAAAATCACAT
Source organism: Ricinus marginatus (assembly GCA_028565995.1). Classification (NCBI taxonomy): domain Eukaryota; kingdom Metazoa; phylum Arthropoda; class Insecta; order Psocodea; family Ricinidae; genus Ricinus; species Ricinus marginatus. The sequence continues at coordinate 26,122 of JAOWBB010006582.1, read as the reverse complement.
TCTGCCTTTTCAGTGACATAAAGGAAATCACAAAACATTCTTCCCACTGCATCAATTATCATAAATTAAATACCCCAAATCTTAATGCGCTAATATGAATATGTAGGTAAAAAAAAATTACGTCAATTACAAATTATTCGCTCATTAATAATAAAGTGTGACATTTTTCATATGCTTGACGTTTAAAATCAAATAAGAAATATCCTAATATCAAAGAGTCTGTAAGTCTGTAAAACATAAAAGATAACACTGTCATCGATAAATTTTGTTTTTCGTAACTAAAAGAGAAAAAAATTTACTCCTACGTGTTTCCACTGAACAGTATAAATACCTAATACAATTATAAATATCTATATCTTCTATAAAAAATATCTATATCGCAGAGTAATATTTAATTAAATGATTTAGTGATTTTTAATATATTTCATAAAAAAGTTCTTAATGTCTATAATATATATAACTTTTAACATTTAAACCATTATGGAGCAATATTCTCATCATACAGAAAATGTATTTAGCATTTAACATTTAAATATTAATTCTATTGAAAATTAAAATGCCAAATCTATTAGTATACTTTAACATCTTTAAAATATTTCAAAAAAACAAGTCGAAGGAAAAAACTCTAAAAAATATAACAATTATTTTTAAAATCCTAATATATTTTTATTTTTGGTGCATAATTTATGTACGCACTTTTTAAAGAGACCGTTATATTCAAATAGGTAATTATTGAAATAATTATTTACAACAGTAAATGGGGTTCAAAAAGAGAAGAAAGAAATTGTCATCAATGCCACTGTAAAATCCTTTTAAAAAAAGGCAATGTTTGACATGATTTTTTTTTAGTAAAATTAAAAAAATTTAATAAATAATGACCATGAATTTATATAAAATGAAACATAAAAAAGACTTATAAGATGAAAAAGTTGATATATATTCCCATGAAACGAGAAAAGATAATTGATAATTTAAATTAAATGATATTACATCTAAACAAACATACTTTTTTACTGTATAATCATTTATTATATACTTTTATGTTGTGATACATAAAGATTTCATTTCCAACAAGGACATATATATTTGTATAAACAGATATATTTCTGCTGAGTAAATATTTTAAAAATTTAAAAACAAAAAAAGATGATGAATTAAAATAAATTAATTTCTGAATCCAAAATTAATTTCTGAAATTTCGGTATGTAAACATTGAAAGCTTAGAAAAGCTGATTTTATTTTTTGTTTATTAATTTACAAAAAAAAAAAAACAAATTTCTTTAGATTGACTCAAATGATTTATAAAAGAATTTTTAAGACTCTCTCATTAACATTTAAAAATAAAATGTATTCAATGAATCAAATGAAAAAGAAGCTAATTTAAAAATTTTAACATAGAAATTAATCGCCTAATACTTCTCGATGATATGCTTCTTTAATGCTTTTATTGATACATTCATTTTATTTATAAATTAATTTCCTTTCTGAATTTCACATTTTAAATCAAAATTAAGTTTGCATTTAAACTTAAGCCTTATATATCTGGAGACTAACTACAATTCCGCTAAGTTTGTGCACATTTTAACACTCTCGCAATGAAATGTTTGTCTTCCCATCTCATAATAGAATACTTTCGATGTAAACATTTTCATCCCTTTTTAAAAGATTCACAACGGTCACCATTCAAATTGCTTTTTCCCAATTGACCTTTTTCATCTAAGTCTTAACAGACTCACAAACATCTTATAAAGTCGCCTGACTGCCGTCGAATAAATAACTTAGACATTAACTTATAGAATCATGAATGACTATTTTCTGCCTGGCTCCAACAATATATTCAACCATGCATTAGAAAGTGAATATCCATATGAAAAGCTCTTAATCCATTATGGTGTATAAAGCTTTCCACCTAATGTAAATGACATTTAAAGATGAATATTTGCGAGATAATTAATTTAGCTTTTCATTATTTATTACAATTTATATTCCTGAAAAGGAACTTTCTATCCCTCTTGGCAACTTAACGAAAAATTCCGGTTCCTAGAGTCCAACCCAAAATTCTCATTTTTTCCAATTTACCTTAATAAAAGGATATTTCCAATTCTTTTCTGAAACCTTTTCCCCTACAATTTTAATGAACTTTGAAATTGAATTATCTTGGTGACTAAAAATAGATATTCTATTCGGATGTTGTAAAAAAAAAATATTTCGCTATTTACTCTACATAAGGCAAATAATGTACTAATAATCTAAAGTTTATTTTAATGAAATAAGCTAACATTTGAATCTCATGAATCCTGAATTAAAATCAAAATTTGCTATTCTTATCTCTCGTTAAAGAATGTTTAAAAATACTCTAAAAAAAATTATTTTAAAAGTTCTAAAAAATTATTTCGACGGAAATCTAAAGATCAAAAATTGGATTTTTATAAAATAATGTCTTTTTACATAAATTTTACGAAACATAAATAAAACTTTACTTTCGGACTAACTTTGAAATAAAAAAACAATTTAACGCATTATTATTAATCATTAAATGTGTAATGATGTAATAAATTTTATAATGGAAATTTTATACGGAAAATTTCTAAAGATATTTTTGCAATATTGGTCGCAATTTATTACTTTCTATGTCTAAATATATAGTTTCTCGAGGACTGGATGATAATTTCTTCAAATGGAAAAAATTCGAAAGGCAATATAAAGTAAGAAAAGGAAAAATTGAATTTTGGAAAGGAAAAAAGGTGGGGATATAAAAAAAATAAGTGAAAACGGTTTGATCGATATGACCTGTGGAGCTTCCTCTAACTAGACATGCGTGTTTGGCATCCTGTACACCCGTGCCTTCGTAACTTTTGCGTAAGATCAACAGCCTGGTTAAGCAAGAACAGCTTATGACAATCCCCAGTTTTTCCGACAACTTCTCAACACAATAACAGTTAATGGAATTCCAACATTTCGAAGAAACAGAGTTTTATACATTTATATGTATGTATTTATATATATATGTGCTCTTAAAAATCAAACCATCAAAAAAAAAACAAGAAATAATTTACATATTGTTTATTACATTTATTTTTTCACATATGAAGATCGGAAACATAATTAAAAGAATAATATCGTAATTCTAAAATTGAAAATTCATAAAACTTAAAACACTCAAAATTATCTCAATTTCATACGGTGGACTAAATTTATTAAACTTTTCAACTTTATAATGGAAATTTTAAATATTCTTGAGAGATTTTTAATTCACATGTAAACATCAAATGTTTTGAATTAATATAATACCGTTTTTCAGATTAAAAAAGCTCTTTGATGTTATAAAAAATATTTTTTATTATTGAAGGAATTTAAATAAATGTATATGAAAAAAGAAAAAAAATCGTTAGGAATAAATGATTACATGACGTGATGAAGAGTTGGTTTTAATGATTCGGTCTCAAGAAATGTGTGATTAGCTTCCATGGAAACAAAACTAATAGATTTGAAAATAATGTCGACCTGTCGAAATGGTAATATATCAGCAAACCAAAAGCAAAAGTTAAAAATTAAAACAATCTCATGATAATTACGGTTAATATAAAAAAAGAATATAAATACAATCTCCAAAAAAAACTTATAGATGAATTTGTAAATCATGATTAGGAGTGCACAGTACCACAAATGTTGGTGTGAACAAAATTTCTTATATTTGATTTAAATTTGAAAATTATTACATACATATATTTGAAATTTAGCTTGTATTATTACTTAAAAAAATATTAAAAATATCCTCGATGAAAATTTATTTTTAAGTAATATTTTTCAATCAAAATTATGAAGTTATAAAATAAAAATTTTCTTTTTGTGTGAATGAAATCGAACGCTAAGTATTAATATTCATGATCATGTGAGCATATTGATTTTATCATATAAATCCAACCTTTAAGCCAGATATACTACTTCACACGACCGCATATCCTTTTGAGTTTTTATGAAAATTTTCTATTGCATCTAATAAAACATTATTTCATAACCTTATTCCTTTCCTTTTAACCATTTCTATATTATTTCGTCTGCTTAGACCTAAAAAAATAGGATCTGCAAAATGAAAAACAAATTATGAAATGACACTCAATTTCCGAGACCGTGAGATAAAATTATTGAATAACCGATTTTGTCCTATGTAAATGGATGCCATGAAAATATTTGAAAACCTGAACTAAATAAAAAGGAAGGAAACTTTCCTATCAACCTGTGGAAGATAAATGATGCAGGAGGAATTTTTTGATACTTTAAATTAGAGAAAGTATTTATTTTTTCTTTTATTTTGATCGGATAGTTTTACATACGCACGTATATTTATTAATGTACACAACGAAAAAAAACAAAATTTTATACGAAACAATCAACTGTAAATTTAACTGCTGGGTTTTTGAAACTTGAAGCTCTGATCATTCATTAAACTTTCGGTTTCATCATGGTTAAATCTCGCATGGAAATGATCAATCAAGTTTCATTTTTCACACAAGGTGTGAATAAACCTATTTCATTCAGAAGTCGTGAAAATTTATCAATCAAAGCAAGAATGTTTCTCTTTTTTTCAATACTGATCTACAAATATTGATAAATCACACCAAAAGCCCATCCTTCAACGGTTAAAATTTTATGATTCATAATTCCACCAATCTTTTACAAAAAAGATATAACAGAATTAAAATTTTTTTATTCATTTTACATATTAAAACTTTTCCCATTAATTTTATACCAACAGAAATTTGCATATTGATGCAGAATATGCATCGCTAAGAAAATCGTTCAAAATGATTCTCAAATATAAAATGTTAATAAAATGTGACATTCTAGTTTAAAGAATTAAGAAAGTATTTCCGTCTTTAAAAAAAATTAAATCATATTACATATATCTCTAAAGAATTAAATTAATTTTAAATTAAAAAATAGTTAACGAAAATGAATTTAAATTATAAATTTATCAAATATAAATATGATGAAAGACTTTAGCCACTACAAAAAATAACTATCCTGCAACGTAAAAAGAATAGTATTTTCATTAATTCTTTTTTTCTAATTATAATTTAAAAGAAAATGTCCAATATTCAAATGTTAAAAAGTTTTTCAAACAAAAAAATGAAAAAAAAATTTTTGATTGTCTAGCTCATTTTTATCTTATAATGCATCTCATAGATTCAGAATTACAGTATTTACATTCTGACTCATACCATCGTTATTATTTTTAGTCTAAAGAATTTAAAATCATAAGCGGATCAAGAGATACAAATTAATTTCATTCAACTAAATTAATATGATTCAATTTTTTTTTGTTTTAAGAAAAAAATGATTTTCTTTTACATATTTATATATAATTATAGTAACATTAAATATTTTGATTTTTCTACATTGCATAAAATCTGAAAAAGTCGGAAAAAACTCGGAATTGAAAAAAGATTCAGTTTCCGTTCAAAACTTCGGAACTCTGGCAAGCCTGTTCCCTTTAAGAAAAGGTATATCACATTATATTTTACATATTTATATATAATTTTATAGCTAAAAAAACTAATATTTTTTACTGATTTTTAAAATAAAAAAATTATAATGAAAAAGACTTGAACAGAAAAAAATGAAAAAAATTTTGATCGTTTTAATCTTTCCAAATTTTTCAACAAAAGTCCTAAAGCACCTAAATTAGAGAAATTTTATAAAAAGTTACATGATACGGTTTATAATTAAGGATGATAATTAAGTATACCACTAATTAATAAAAATTCTTAAAAAATTGAAAATACTTTCTTTTTTTTTATATGTACCATCACGTATTCATTATGCTTAATTTTTTTTGCAAATTTTTAAGTCAAAATCTATTTTTAATGCTGAAAAGGAAATAGGCTTAATATGGTATAAATTATTGTAAAGAAAACATTTGCGGGATAATAATCTCATTTTATTTAAATTATAATTTGCTATCATTCTTAATTAACTTTTAGAAGTTCTTAATCATCGAATAGCTTCAAATTTCATGAAGTAGATAACGTCTTAAGAAAATCAGGTAAAAAAGCATTAATCAAACCAAATATTATATAACTTTCTATTTAATATTTCTAACGTTCAACTGATATGAAAATTTTAACTGAAATAATATAAGAACATGGCGAATTTATTCATTTAAGAAAATCTACTGCAAACGATCTTACAATTTACTACAATACTGAAAGACAAGCATACTGTTTAGGCTAACAGGAATAAATCATATATATTGAATTATCATAGCCATATAAAATTTTTCCTTAAAAAATTTTTTCAAGTGGAAATGATTTAACAACAATAAAAATGCAGTAGTCATATGAAAACTTTATAGTGAAATTTATAGGAAAAAAAATGATTTTATATGTATTGAACATCTTTAAAATAAAAGTTTAGAGATAATTTTATAATAATACAAAACATTTTAGATTTTTCTTCAAAGCACTAATATTATTATTTTCAACTATGTGTTATATTATTTTTGTTTCTTTTGAATGGAATCTTTTTTGAAAAGTCTTAATTCCATTTTGGGAAAAAATTCCTAAATGTTTTACATCTGACATATAACAATAAAAAAAAAATGATGGTTGTCTTTCACATTCTTGTGTTTTTCTAATACACGGATTCAAAATTCTTTCCCCAAAATTAAATCTCAATTACATTTTTCTGATAGTATGTGTCTTAAAGTTTGAAAATTAAATATAATCCACAGAATGTAATAATTGTTACAATACAACATGATATTCATTGTGATTCTCACCTTTTTTAATTTTATCCACTTTGCAGTGAGTGAATGCTTAACTTATTTTGAGAAGTTTCATTTTCTCATGAGCTATGTTTATATATTTTAAATTTTTATTTATATTTATGCTCTAATATTTTCACAAATATTTTAATTACTGTATTAAATCGCATCATAGTTTATTATTACTCCTACTAATAACTCCATTTTGCAATTTTAACTTTATTAAGTTTTCATTTAAATTTGTTTTAAAATATTAAAAACATATTTCATTGACTCATTGAACTTAAATTTGAAATGAAATTACTGAAAGAACAATTCGATAAATATATATATTTTATTTATGGTACTCTTTTTTTGAAAATATTATTTTAGAACAGAATATACCCAGTGCGCAACTGATACAGAATTTGATGAAAATAATTCCATATTCTAAATATTTTCCATTGTTAAGACAAGGTAATAATTAAATTAATTAATTCATGAATCTTGAGATATTGTGCAACTGAATAATATATATTATTTACTAACAAACCGTGGCTCAATAATAATAATAAGCAATTTATATTAACAATCACTTCCTTTTCATATTCATTTGTTCCCCTAATGTGCTTTATTTATTTCGTGAAAAGCCTTTTGCGGATAACACAATTAAAATGACGTTCTATATATTTCTAACGTTATTTATTATTTTCCATAACCTTTAACGAAATAGAATCTTGAATAATACATATTTTGGTTATGTGAATAAACAAAAGAGTTTTAAAATAATTTATTACCGAAAAAAAAAATTCCATACAAAATCTGTAGACTAATTGTAAAATAAATAAAATTACAAAGGCTCAAAGGAGATTCTTATATAAATAAAAATAAATTTCAAGTATTTTGAATAGAATACTGCTTTTCCCGCCAATAAAAAGTAATAAAAAAGTATTAAATAAAAGAATCAGTTTTAAAATTATAATGACTGAAAAGAAAAGAGCGAGATAAGATTGAAAAAATAATTTAATTTTCTATAGAAATATTGTAGCAGGAAAGTTTTCAAATGATCAATTCGAAATACTTTACTGGCCTAAAAATCACTCACTTAATATGAGGCAAATATTAAATTTAATGAACAAAAAAAGCTGAACATAAGGGAAACAAGCTTTAAAAAATTTTTAAATGTATAAGTCAATTTTTAATTTAAATATTTATCAATTTTTTCCCATACTTCATAGTCAAGTACTGATTATTAATATTAAAAATTGTAATAACATCTTAACATCAATTTTATAAAGATGAGTAATCAATTCAATTTGCAAAGTATTTATTACATGATTCAGTATCTACAGAAAATGAGGAATAATTGCTTGAAACGACATGATTTAATATTAAAACATTTTAATATTAAAAATTTTATTTTAAAAATATGTTTAAATTTTTTTCATTATAAAAAAAGCCACAAAACAAGGAAGAAATGTATAGTGCAACTTACATATAGCTCTTTTAGTGAGAACCATAAACTTGAAATGATATGTAATATAAAAAAATCAGTCTTCTATTTCTATTATCATCTATAGTCTTTTAAATTTAAACTGATGCGATATAAAAATTTTGGATTAAAATTTATTACCATGTAAAATAAAAAAAAAAAAAATAAATTTTGCAATAATTGTTTAATTAAAGGCTATAGATTTTTTATTTAATCGCCAAAAACAATATTTTTATAATAATATAATAAATAAAGTAAATTAAATAAGTTGAAGAATTATTGTTTTTAATGAATGTCACTTTAAAAATTTTTTTATTCTGTTTTGAACAATATATAAAATTTCGCTATGGATAAAAATAAACGTAAAGTAAACAAAGAATATTTTAGATGATTATGATTCCGTAATATATTTACAAGAAATTCAAGGTTTTTTTGAAAATTGCCTTAGAAATAATTTAAAGCACAGTTCATTAATGAAACACTTCTTTGTTATGTTTCAAACTTAAGGGCAATAAAAGAAAACAAAGACCAACTTAATTTTAAGAAAAGAAAAACGAAATGCAAAAATGTTTATATTCATATAAATTTACATAAAGCATTGATTACCAAAGTTTTTTAAAGTCAAAAGAAAACAAAAAAGCCGAAACTGAACCAAAAAATATTCTGAAAATAATCTTCAAGTTTCTGTTAATAGAAAAATCCATTTATATATTTCGTGCCATTCTCTAGTAATTTAAAAAATATAAAAAGTGTTTCTTCAGTGTAATTTCTAGCTCTCACAGGCACTGAATTTTATTTTACAAGCAAAATTTCATGCTAATTATAAAAATGTATCACAGATCAAGTTAAAGATGTAGCTGCGATATGAAGATTGAGTTTCTGATCATCACCTTATTATACTCCAAAAAAAATATTAGAAGGATCTAGGACTTTTTTCTAGGAAACTTTTTGGAGGATCTAAGGCAGAGAAAAAAATATAAATTGTTTTCATTTGTTGAATACTTATGCCAAATGTAAGATTAAAAACCTTCCAGAAACTAACTTAAAAAGTCATATAAAAAAAAATAGGAAAAATAAAATTACTGTAATAAATTTCTGATTCCAACAGAGATCTCGGGGGAAGGAAATAAAAGCAGCGCTTCCCCGGGGATTTTCTTTTTGCGATATTATACTTCACAGCATTTATGTAACCTTATTCCAAGAATCAAAAGCATAACGAAAAGAATGTATTAAAATAATGATAAAATATAACTGAAAAAATAATGATGCTTAACCTAAAACATTTTTATATGTGTGTCAACAATTAATCTGAAAATTTTAACGTAAGACTAAAAATTTCAATTGAAATGTCTTTTTAGAAGTAAATCTTTAAAATCAAATTAAAGTTGAACAATTTCGTCTTTATAAAATAAAAAGATTTATTAAGAAGTTAAAATGAAAATCAGTTTACTACTTTAATATAATTTTAAGAATTCACGGATTTGTATGATCATTAATGCAATATTTAAAAAATTTTTCCTTTTGAAAAATCTTCATGATCATTCTTTATAACCATCTTGGACAATTCTAATGCAATTGAAAAAAGCTGCGAAACAAAACTTCAAGAATTACTACTTACGTAAAGTGCACTAATTAATTAGAAATTTACAACATAAAATTATAAAAATATTAAAGTATCCCCAATAAGAAATTTATTGTATAAATTAATGGTCATATTGATATTTTCTTGTAAAATTCTTTATTTTTTTGTTTCGGCAACAAAAAGAAGGGATTTAATTCGAATTTCCTCAAACAATATTTCATTTTTTATACTGCAAGCATTATTCCAGAAAAGAATTTTTATCAGAACTGTTGCATGAAACTTTATTAACTCATGAGACTTAAATGGTTAAAAAAAAAAATTTGATTTTTAAATCAATGTTATAAGCTTGTTTATTTTACGATTCCGGTCTTCTAAGTTAAAATAAATAGCGAGGTCCATATTCATTATTTACACTTACTAATAAATAATTTAGGTTCGAGCTAAGAACATAAATGCAATGTAACTTTTATAAAAATGCTTGAAAGCAATAAAAAAACTCATTATAATGAAATAGTATTCTAAGATTGTATTATATGAAATTATTCTAAGAATTACGTTAAAATATAACGAATAATAAACCCAAGATTTTTTATATGGAGACTTCTCAATCGGAAAGAAGAAAACGCATGTCACATATGCAAAGAAATCTCTTTCCCTATTCATAATTTTTCAGAGTGAAATTCCAAACATACTTATAAAAAATGGTAAAGTTTAAAACCTAAATTTAAATTTTAGATGCAGAATAGATTTTTATCAATATTTCAAACTGTATGACTGCACAGATTATTGAACTTTGTACAATTGATCGACTAAGAGAAATTCTGCGAGATTAATAAGCAAATCTGTCAATTGTATCGTGAGTACAACCACGATATAATATCGTGAGTATATACCACGGATATAATTAACTAAAATATGGACATTATTTGAAGAAACAGAAAATAAATAAACTTAATTATTTATAAAAAAAAGGTTTTCAAAACAACTTTTACTATCTAACCATAATTTTTTTGAATTTGCTATGGTGCCTCAGACGATTTGTATTTTTCCCTTACATATAATAAGAAGTTGAGTTAAAAATCATATTTTTATCTTTTTAGTTATTATTCTATTTGGTAATCTTTCATTTAACAAAAATCATTAAAGAAACATTTTAACCGAAAATATAAAATTACTTTGCAAATAATTTCATCAGGAAAAAAACTATTAATATTTATTACCTCGAACAATTATTAAATGACGTAAACCTATGACGCACTAATACCAGGATTTGATAACTCAATATTAAAACTACAAAATAAAAATAATAACTAAATTTGAAGATTCAACTAAAGATAATAAAATGAATAAAAAATTATTTTTAAAACATTATTACGAACAATCCCCTAATTGGCGCTCCCAGACAGAAATTATGGATTAAATGCAGACATTGCAGTGAATATGCATCAAAATTTAAAAACAACTCTTTTCATTTAATTAATTTTTATAAATTAGGTAACAATTTTTATATCAAAAAAACTGATGAATTTTTATGTGTAAAATAATGAATTAAATTTTAATTACAAAGCCTTATATAAAATAATTTTAAAAAAAGGAAAATCCTTCCAATAAATGATTATACTAAAAGAGATAAAACACTATAAATTTATAGTTGCAAGAATTAAAATATTAAATTTAAGTCCATAATCCCCTATTTATTATTCAAGCAAATGCTTCTGTAATTTCTCAGGTTTTATTTTTTTCTACAAATTTACAAATTATTTCACTTATATTGAATATTTTGATAAATCCAAGAATTATTGACAGATTTTTTTAAGCACCAAATTGTGCATATTTACTCAATGCATCAATTTTAATTTGCATTAAATTTGTAAAAATGATCAATGCATTATTTTATTCTTAATAAAATACTTTACATTAAAATTTCTATTATATTATGCCATACAATAGCAATGTACATTTGTAAAACAAAATAATTTTGGAAATAAAAGTTTCAAATCCATTAAAAACTATTGGAAATACTTTGGAAGAATTTTAACTCTTATCAGTAAACAAATAGATAAATAACTATTTTCTTCATAACTGTATTACCTTGATTAAAGGAATGAAATGAATATAAATAACAAAATGTAAATTTAATTTTACAATTATATAATCATATTTAATTAAACCAAACTTCATAGAAGGCAAAAGTTTGTGCAATCTCATTATTGTCAATAAAACCACAAGCTAATCAAAAACCAACCCAGAAATTTATTTACATTCTGGAAAAAATAGATTACAATAAAAAACGATAGAAGAAGGCCTCACCAATCAAATATATGTAAGGACAATACAAATTTCATTTTTTTCAATTCAGAATTTATTTGAAAATCAAATTTAAATATAAGTTCTATTGCAATAAATTAAAAATGATATAATAATTTTTAATATTATAGATGTGCTATAGAATTAAAGAAATATAAAATACATTGTTATAACCCAATAATAAACAAAATGCAAATGAGCTCAAAATAAAATTAAGTTTTAAAATTTTTATTGAATGAGAAAAGCATATTAAAAAAAATGAAGTATATTATTAAAAAAAAGGGAAAAAATATTAAAGCTCATATTAATAGGAATTAATATATGAATAATCTAAGGTAAATCATTTTTAGATTAGAATTTTACACAAAATAATGTTTCTTAATTCTATATTATTCATGTTTTTATAATAAGCAAAATGTAATAATTATTTAACATATAATTAATTATATATTAAATATCAAATTTTATTTAAAGTCATATATTTTTCATCTTTATATAAATAAATATTAATGATAAAACATTTCATTTAGCTGGTAGAAAAATCGTAACTTTAAAAAAAATTTTAAATTAATATTGCAGGAATTGATACCTTTTAAGATTTCACTTTTATCTATTTCTAAATTTCACAATTAATATTTAATTTATTAATATCTCATAACAATATTTATGTGTATTATAAATAATACTTAACAGTAAAATTAAAACATAAAGATAAGAACTTATGAAAACAGAAATTAATAATTAACTTACACAACCATGCCATATGCGCCTTCTCCTATATAAGCCAAATTCGTGTAACGAGGCCCAACTTCAAAAGTTTGCCCTCTTATGGTTTCAGAATTCGTGTTCCCGCTTGAACCACTAGCTCCAGTAGCCATTTTCACTAATGTTTCCTTTTTGTTGCAATTCTATACCGCCAGGACTGCTCATAGAGTGAAAATTGAACAGGAAATCATCTGGTCTTCCTTTGAGTATAATGCGTTTTCCTTTTATCGTGGCACCTTGATCAATGGTGATTCTTGTATCTTCGCTCTTGATAGTGTCTATAAATATGGAAAATTTTGAGAAATCCTATTGTTTACAATGATATGAAAACCATTATTTTTCAGACATGAATCAAATAGAAAAAGATACAATACTCGCATGTCTTTTATCAATACTTATATGTATAACTTCGAAAATAACAAAAATTAATAGTATGTATCTATTACTTTATATTATTCTTTTATGATTGTATGAACTTTTTGTACGGCAGACTCCCAGTTGCATAAATGAATCAAAAGCCTTAACACGTTATTTATCAGGAAAATAAAGTTTTATTTTCCGATTTTACAATCAAAAGTGATTATTGAAATTTCTAGAATCTTTTGAATTATTTTTACTTCAACTGAAAATTGTCTCTCAAAACTGTATTTTAAGTGTCTTTTATATTTATTTCAATTTTTTTCTTAAACTTCTTTATATTTAAAGTTTTATTGTATTGTAAATCTCAGGTTTATTTTTTAATTTTAAATTTCTAACTGTGGACTAAAAATAATGTAATAGTTGATTAAAAAAAGCAATATGCTATTTTTAAATAATTTAATATTTTTAATATTTTTAATCTCTAGAATAATATTGCATTATTAATTATTCCAGCTTGTGTAAAGAATTAATGTGATGTGAAGATAAGGAATACTCTGGAAATATTAACTGCAAAAATTAAAGTTGAAATCATCTTAAATATGAATTTTTGCAGTTCCATAAAGCTGTAATTATATAATTTAAAAATGAAAATTATAATAGCATTAAAATCATAGAAAAATTAGAAATGTTAAACAAAACACAGAATGAAATATTAAAAATGGAGCAAGAAAAAAGCCAATGTGAAAAAAATTTTACCAATTATATTTCACAAAATCATTCCAACACATTGCTGCCAAATAAAATAAGTAATGACTTTGAAAATATTACATTTGCATTGCAATTGAAAAATAAAAGTCCAGTTTCAAAGTTGATTTTAAAGGATGAAGATTCTTATGTTAACAGTGACACAAGATGTTATAACTATGACAATGATCGCTCAGTGGAAAATGTTCAAAGAAGATATGGGTTAAGAAAAAGAAAGAATACTGTTTTAAAAGATGACAATTTTTACATATTTGATATTTCTGATAAAAATGGTAAAAAAAAAAAAAATCAAAAAAAAGTTTTTAAATGTTCTAAATGCACTGAATATTTTTATGACAAACTTAGTTTAATTAATCATCAAAATTTTCAAATTAAATGTGTGTGTAATCTTCAATTTTGCTCCAAAAAAATGTTTGATATTCATAGTGAATCATGTCAAAAAGCAATTTCTGAAGAACTTGAAAAGAATTGTCTGAAATGTCAAACTTGTAATAAAATATTCAATAATGATTCTCAATTGAAATATCATAGTTGTCTAGTTAATAAAATTTCATTTCAATGCAATAAATGCCATGAGAAATTCATGAGTAAAAATAAATTCAATTTCCATATGGTGAAAGGAAAATGTGGAAATTCAGAAGGTTTTACTTGTGACTTTTGCCAAAAAACTTTTCTTGATTTTAGTGTACTAAAGATGCACATATCAGTACATTTAGGATATACAAAACATTGCCCACATTGTAATTCAAATTTTAAATCTGAAAAATTACTGCTAAAACATAAATGTAATTCAGAAGAGGAAAAAAGAATTTTTTGCAATTTATGTAATATAATTTTTAAAAATGAAAAAAGGCTTAAAATTCATTTATTACAACATCAGGGAATAAATTATAAATGTATTAAATGTGATAAATTGTTTTTATGTCAAGAATCTTTGATTAAACATGAAACAGACTGTTCATCCATAATAAGAAAAAACGATAATTGTAATAAAGTTTTTAACAAACATTTAAGATTACATAATAAAAAATGTGAAAAATGCAAAAAGGTTTTTACAAATGAAACAGAATTTTGTGATCACTTGAATATTAATAATTGTGAAAATTTTGCTTTAATAAATACAAAAACTAAATACAAATGTGATCTCTGTAGAAGTAAATTCTCAAGCTTAACCAAATTACAGATTCATATTTATAATATTCATCAAGATGTAAAATTCAAGTGTAAAAAGTGTAATATGATTTTTTTGAAAAAGGAAGAATATGACAATCATGTTGAAAAAAAGAACTGTAAATCCGAAGAGCCATGTAGTTGTCAAATTTGTGGAAAAATATTTGCCAAAAAACATTATCTGAAAAAACATGAATATATTCATTCAAATATTCTTTATAAATGTAAATTTTGTTATTGCGCTTTTATGAAAGAGAAAAACTATAAGAGGCATATGGAAAAAATGAATTGTTCCAAAAGTGCAAGAAAAATTAGATTATCTGAATTCGATTATAAAAAGTGCAGACTTTGCAATGAAAATTTTTTAGAAGAAGAAATTTTACTTCAACATTTTAGCAAAATTCACCCAGGAGAAAATGCTCATCAGTGTTTCTGCTGCGAATTATGCCTGGCCACGTTTGAAGATTTGCAAAAACACATCCACATGCATAATACACAAAAGTTTACTTGCAGTTTATGCGGAAAACCATATACGAGTCAAGAGGGATTTAGAAAACACAGATTAAAACACAAAGGAGCTGAATTTAAATGTCAGTTTTGTGATTCTCAGTTTTTAGTCGAAAATAGATTAAAATATCATGAGAAAAATTGTAAGAAAAATCCAGAAAACGGATATGATTTTCCAACTACTAACTTGATATCTAATAAAAAATTTGATAGGCCCAAACAAAGTAGACAGTTGCACTGGGAAAGTAGAATTATAATGACACATTTAAGAACGGATCCTAATTCTGAAAAGAGCAAACAATTAAGTTTATCCAATAGTCACAAGGATAATATTTTGAGCTCTAATTTTTTTGATGATTCTGATGACGACGTAATTGAATCAAATGTACGAGGTTGGTTCGATGATTATTATAAAACGGAAGAAGATGATTTAGCATTTGGTGTTAGGAAAGAAAATTCTACTGTCAGTCAAAGTCAAGAGTTAAGTGTGGAAAATACTCAGTCTTTGAAAAAAGAATCAGAGGATAAAAAAGAAGAAAACAATACATCATCAAGATTAAATGTTTTAGAACATGTTAGTTCAGTTTCTGAAGATATTGGCGCAGTTGAAATGAAGAAACTTGAGAATAAACTCGATTCCTCGTCAAGCAATTCGAGCGATGATTCAAGTGAAGAAGAATTCATCGAAGATATAGAACTTCCAGTTGAATATAATCCAAAAAAGTGTCGAATTTGTTTAATTACTTTTGGTCAAGAATATGAATTACTTCACCATTTCATAAAAGTACATCCTGATAAAAGGGCCCACAAATGTCCTAACTGTGAAACCGAATATCCTTTGTTTGCGCAACTTAAAGAACATATGAAAACTCATGGAATTGGTATAGGTATTTTTAATTGTGATAACTGCTCGAAAAAATTCAAAAGCGAAAAAAAGATGAGAAGCCATAATATTCGGTGTAAGGGGTTTGATACTAATATAGGTTCAGCTTTTGGTAAAAATAAAATTAGTTCTACCTTTAAAATAGATGATGAAGATAAATGTAAACGATGTGGAAAAAAATTTCAAACGAAATGTGGTTATAAAAGGCATAAGCAATTATGTAAGGAAAAACGCAGATGCAATAAGGAAAACAAAAAGACTGAAAAATTGAAGAAAAATTGTTATGCGAACCCAGTGGAATCAACAGAAATTCAAACAGCGAATAAGGACTTAAAATGTACTACAAATCATAAAACGTACAATGAAAAGTATGATGCTACATCAAAGCAATCGAAAATCGAAAAACCAGATTTAAAAAATAAATCAGAATCTTATGAAGATAAAACCTTTAGCAAAGAAGTTTATGCTGGAGAACCTCCATTGGACAGTTTTGCATGCCGACTCTGTGACAAAAAATTTCAGTATGAGAGAGGAATTGTGATGCATTTCAAATCTGAGCATCAAGGACACAAACCCCTAGTGTGTCATATTTGTAATATGCACTTAGCTGACAAATTGAAAGAACATTTAAAAACCCATGGGATTGGGGAGGAATTTATATGTGAACTCTGCGGCAAACGATTCAATCAAAAGTTCTTGTCCAAAATTCATGAGATGTGGCATGAGGGTATAGAGTACAAATGTAGTAATTGCAACCAAAAATTTCTAAATAAAGATAAAATGGATAAACATATCAATGAGAATAGATGCAGCAATAGACAATCTTTAATGAGATTACCTTGCGATATATGTGGTAAATCTTACAGATCCAAATTCGGATTAAGCAAACATTATATTACTCATACACCAAAAGAGCTGAGACCAATAAAAAATCGTATGAATTGCGAATTTTGTGGAAAATGGTTCGAACATAATAATAGTCTGGAGCGACATCGAAGGATTCATACGGGAGAGAGACCCTTTAATTGTCGTTTTTGTTCAAAGGCATTTGCTCAGGAAGGAAATCGTAAAGCTCACGAAAGGATACACACGGGTGAATCAAGGCCTAGAAAAAAGAAAACTACTGAGAACAATCCAATAACAGTATCAACTAATACCTGTTTTATGACCATATAAAATCTGCTCGATTTGTTACATGAAATGTTTCATTAAATTCATTACGTTAATTTAAAGTCCATAAAAGCCTCTGTCTATTCAAAGTAAAACATTTCTTCACTTTGAATTGTAAATTATCGACAGCCTTTTTCTCTTGTGAAATTTGAAATAAATTAACGCCTATTTTGTTGAAAATATTATATAACATTATTTTCTCATCCATAATCTTACGTGTTGAGTAATTGATTATACACTGAATTTATAATATAAATCATTTATATAATTTAATTTTCTTGATTTTGAAAAGTAATAAAAAAAATTTTATTGCATAAAATTTTATTTTTCAAAGAACAAGTCATTTTTTTAAATTGATACTTCATATTCTGAAATAAAATCAAGAAATTGATATTTAAGAGTGTACTAGAAAAAAATTTAATTTAATTAAAAAAAATTTTTAAGTTTTAAGATATTTAATTTCCAGACATTAAGACTGAACTAATAACTTTTGTATAACCTTTATTGCCTGGTATTTATTTTTATCAATGAAATACTTTTTGTCTAGAAAGATATTTTGTACAATGTAATATTCATTTTATCAATATAATTAATTGTTAATAATGTAACGCAATATTGATTAGCACTAAATTTTTCTAATTTAGTCGAAAATTATTAATTAAATTAATTGTATATATATTTGAAAATATAAAATATGTATTATATATACTTTTAAAAAATGAATAATCAAATGTTGTTCCATTTTATTCTCAATCCAAAATGTTTATAGGTAAATTTTTGTTCGTCACACAAAAAAAAAATAATAATTATATATATATTATCATATCTATGAAGCCTGAAAGAATTCCAAAATTATATGCATATTTTTAATATTATGGTTAACAGACAAAAATTAATATTTAATTAAAAATACGACTGTTTTCGTTAATGTAAATAATATGTTTTTTATGAACTATACTGACATTTTCAATTTATCAATCAATTAGGAAGGAAGTAACTTTCGTAACGTCTAACAAATAGATATAGAATAAAAAGTTCCACGAATTTCTAAATAGCTTTATTTACACCTGCTTATGATTTTAAAATATTTTCTATTCCTTTTTAAAGTAATTTTTTATTTCTGCACTTATGATATTCTGTATAAAAATTATAAACCTAATGTGTTACGTTCATGGCACATTTAATGAAATTTTGACTATAATTTTTAACTGGTTCAGCAACTAATGTCGTTTTTTAACTTTTACTTAAAATTAATCACAACCAAAATATCAGAATTAATTAATTAATAAAAATCATACTGTTTATATAATATAATTTAGTGCTTCAAAATTTATTATAGATAAACCTATTGATAATGCAGAAAGCAGGACATTGTTCACTTTCATTAATTACGAATATCAATTCGAAGTGAAATTTTCTTTGACATGTTTAAATTAAATATTCAAGATATTATAGGTATTCATTACATGAAATTTCATCCTGCTTTTATTAATTCATTTCAGAAAATTCTTAGCATTAAGTGAGAATCATAGAATATTTTCTCTAAATCTAGGACTATAAAGTCCGGGGGATTACTATACAGAAATGAGAAAGTCACGTGTAAAATCTGGATAAAATTTTTTAAAATAAAGAATTTTGAAGATATAATCTCCATAATTGTAAGTAAATAGTTTTCTAAATATATTCCTAATCAAATCGTGTGAAATATCATTTATTGCACTTCAAATATGATTTTTAATGTCATTTTTTTCAATAGCGAAAATTCTTTCAAAATTGATTAAATTATTAATAATCAACATGGAAATAAAATTGTTTAACCAGGCCAGCTGACCGGAAAAGATTAAAATTTAATCCTACTTCTGATTTATAAGTCATAAATGAAACATATCAATAAATGATCGAATGTAATAGTTATGTATTAAAAAATATAGACAATTTTATGATTTGATAATTATATCAATTTTCAAAAACTTTTCTTTGTAGATTCATGCTTTCTGTTTTTTCTCCTTATAAGGGCCCAATTTTTTTCGCACCATAAAACCTCTCCACCAAGACTGAAAAGTATTGCTTAAATTTATTAATTTATTTTGGGTTTTAAAAGGATTAGTCATTTCTCAATCATTCCATCAATAATTAAAACTGTGTGAGTAACCTCTAATTTTATGTTTATGTAATTAAATCTATAGAGAACTTCATTTTTCAGTCTGATCAAATTTTAAAACTTTTAAATAAAATTAGAAGATGTCGATACTGATAGATACAGCAAAAAGAATCCCAAATAAAAAATTTTCTTTAAGAATATCAAATTAAGGAAAAAAATTCTTATTATTCATATTTCAAGAAATTACCTGAATTATTAAAGAGGCTAAAGTTTTTCTTTTTCTAACTTCTCTAAATATAAGCCACTCCTTTATTTCTGCTTTCCTTGTCGCATACTATAATTTAGGAAAAAAAAAGATGAAATGTGTTTTCATATTTAAATACTTTATGATAATTATAAATCTATGAGTCTTATTTTTATTTTGCAAAAATATAAAAAATTTTTATTTCAATCATAAAATTGTATTGTAATAATTTCAGAATTTTATGCGCGCTGTCATTTATAATATGAAATAAAATAATTAAAACTTTTTCTGCAAAAGCTTATTAATGATTTACCTTTTTTTTTATTTATTTCAAGTTATTAACAGCAAAACTTATTTAAACTAAATAGAATTTTAACTTGGCAAGGATGAAAACTATTTTTTAAATTTAGTTATTGAATTTAAAATTTCCTTTATGTAATAATTGTCATACATAAATAATATATTACGAAATAATTACCAAATTTTGTAAATGTTTTACTTCTTCTTCGCTTTGATCCCTTGTATATTTTAGTTGCAGTATCTTATGATCTCGTCTTTCAATTTCTTCGTCATATCTAGCCATCCATTCCTCCAGCTGTTCTTCCAGTTCCTTGAAAAATTAAAATTTTAATCGATAATTAATAATTGTTACATGGACTGTTAATATATAAATGATGATTAACAAAAATATAAATCACCAATTGATTTTTTTTTTCGTATGTTTGGATTTCTATATTTACTCTTGTTTCTAATTCTGAATTTATGTTCAGTTCAGATATTTTATTTCTATATTCGTCTTCGATATTCTTCAATCGCCATTTGTTCTGTTTGTTTCTGTTGTTTTCCCATTTATCCACAAATTGCCTGTCAATCGAACATTTTAAAATTTCATCATCTATTTCATCCTGAATAAAAGAAAATTTATTTAAATTTTTCAACAATATCATAATCATAAAAAGGTCAATTATTGATTATTAGGAAATTACAAAAACAAGAAATTATTTGGACGGCATTGTAGATTTGCATAATAGCTTTGACACGTGCTATTAATTTCATATATGCAATGAATAAGTAAAAAGGTATTTTTCACTTAATCCTAAATAAACAAGTAGAACGAAATTACTTCTCTTTTAAAAATAATTGTTTTACTTCCTTACTTAAATTTACATTTTATTTTTGCTTATAAGCTATTCTTTTCAGCTTATTTATGTCAATCGTTTATTGAAATATATATTTTATAAGAATATATACAAACTTTGAACATTTCTTTTTAAAAATTGCTCAGGAATCTTTTCTTCTTCCCATCAATTTTACTAACTGTATCATAAGTTTGTCAGATTATTAACTTTATCTAAATGCACTGTTTTGAGTTCACCAGTAAAAATACCTGCAATTTGTAAAGAAAAGCATCTCTCTGTTTTTCCTCTTCGTCTTCTTGTCTCCTTTTTTCTTGTACTCGAGCTTTAATGTCTTTCAAATATTCGAAGTTCTTTATTGTTTCCTGCATTAAATTTTGTTCATCAGAAATTTTTCGTTTTAAATAATCTGCAGCTTTAATAACTGGTTCAAACGTTCCGTCATCCAGCAAAGTGTTCAATGTGTCCGTAATTATA
Source organism: Ricinus marginatus (assembly GCA_028565995.1). Lineage (NCBI taxonomy): Eukaryota > Metazoa > Arthropoda > Insecta > Psocodea > Ricinidae > Ricinus > Ricinus marginatus. The sequence continues at coordinate 4,418 of JAOWBB010006582.1, read as the reverse complement.
TTTTCAATAAATTGCCTGGAAAATTAAATAAAGCTGATGAATATAAACTACACATATAGTGTATAAAATAAAATTATTTTGTACATGTAATAATTAACTTTAAACAACTAGAATTAAAAATAAAAGTAAATGAGTTAACATCAAATTAAAATATTATGAATATTATTGCACGTATGAATTTCGAACTTTGGTTCTAAGTATCGTAAAATTTGTTTATACTTATTTTCATATGATGAAACGCCTTAAAAGCTGTATAATCTTACTAACATGTCACGCTGCAATTTTATTGATGTGGTTAAAACTGGAATATTGTCCATGTCAGGAAACAGTCTTTCTGTAATTCCAGAATTTTTGAATCTGTCATCAAGCGTCTTATATTCAAAATCCCAAGAGAAAACTATCGGAGCCCCGATAATATGCCTATTAAAATGAAATAATAAAAAACCGTTCATAACTTTCGTCGAACTGGAAATACCTTTTCTAATAATATGTATTTAAACCGTATTTTTATTATATTTAAGTGGCCGTTTCTACGATATTTTAAGGATAATGTAATGATAAAATTAAAAATAAAATTTTTTATGACTTCTTTCGTTAAATTTAATAAAACTCATATAACATTTCTTTCGTCTTTGCTTATGAACCTACTTCAATATTATGATTTCCTGAAAAAGATCTTCAAGTATACTTATTGTTGTGCCGGACTCCAAGAAATTCAAAACACGAAATTCACTATCACTCTTGCTTTCTGTTTGAAACCCAGTCGCAGGCCCTGCAAATATATTTTTCTGTATAAATTTCTAGTTATAAATTGAAGCATACAAAATTATAACAATGGCAATAAAAATTTATTATCTTCATTTTCTTGTTCAAAATTTAAAATTAACTATTTGATTAATTAAAATCTACCTATTCGAGTTGACCTGGAGAAGCTGCAATGAATTTTGTCAAAATTTACGTTTATTCAAATAATTGTGCATAATAAACAACATGAATTACATGATCCGATTCCTATGTAGTAGTCGCTGAGTTCATCCCAGTTTTCCCCATAAAACATTTCCCCTTTGAAATCTTTTTCACTTTCGGATCCATTATTATTTGGTTCTTCTTTATTTTTTCCGTTTGCCTTCCATTTCTTCATACTTGTTGACAGTCAGTCTATTACATTCTTCAGTCATTCATTCTTTCTTATAACTATAATCGTAAAATCAAAACTAATAAAAATTTATATTAAAGCCTTCTATAATTGAGACTATTGACTTAATTTTCTTGTTTGAATAATGGCGATCTGACGAAGATTTCGAACTGATGAAATCTGAAGTACAGTTTGCCGAATAAATCAATTTCTAAATCTATAAAACTATCCTAATAATGCAACGATAATCGATTTTTCGATATCAACGTTATAAATTAAAAATATATTGCATTGAAAATTTAAATATTAATAAATTTTTTAACTAAAATAATTATTTTCTTAAAGCATTAGCTTTCATCATTTAAATCATGCAATATTAGGATGTTTGAGAAATGAAGTTTCAATTTATTTTAAAAGCTATCAAGTCATTTAGCATCCGGATATGAAATATTGTATAATAAAATCGAGTATTCATTTAAAAGTAAATTCTCGGTAATTTAAGAAAGTATCCATATTTAACGATGGTGAATAAGAAATGGTCATGAATCAGAAACAGGTTTCTTCGATTTATTTTAATACATGATATTGATTGCAATCGTATAAAAAATATTGTCCCTGCTGTTTTTAAATATTTTCAGAGAAATTTATAAATTTTAGCCCTAAGATACATTTATTACTATTTCATTAAATGAAATGTAAAAAAATATATACAAGCTACATAAATCTTTTTAAAGAAATGTCTCTCGTTGGCGCCCTCTTACTTTAAAATTATTTAATAATATTTGTCAGGAATAGCAGTAAATTCTTTTGATGGACAGATTGTAAAAAAGGGGAAGAAACATTATAAATTTTTAATTGTCTAGGGTCCTTTAATCCGAAGAACTTTTACAATTCTTTTCATTTTTATTTACCTGATGGAATTTGGAGCGGAATTTTAATGAAGGCTATTATTAAGGTCAATGTCCTTTTTAAAAATATGAAGCGGCAAAAAGACATAAAAATTGTTTGACAGAGTCGAGAATTTTCTGCTTCCACTGATTCCGAGTCATTTTCTACCGTTATTTTGTTGATCTGCTCAAAAAGAATATGTAAGCGCAGTATTTTTTCTTCAGTACATTCTGATAGTTGTTTCCAATCACATAAAACATTTTTAAAACATTCACATTTCAAAATAAAAATTTTGAGTAAAGCTGATGGAATTAAAATTTTTAGGCCATAATTTTTTAATCAATCAGAACATTGATTCTGACAATGGGATTATCGTTACAAATATATAAATCCGGTTTATTTTATGTGGACAATGCTTAATTTATATGCTGGGGATTATTAACGTCAATAAATATTTTATTTTTACATGAATGTTTATTTTCTATTGTGTCAATCTTGATACTTAAATGAGTCAACCGTATGACATTAATTTCAGTTTTTCATTTTTGACAGAGACTATATTGTATGAAATACAATTTAAATGTGTTAGATAATTTTGTATTGATATAATTTTATATGCCTATCAATATGTACGCCAATATATGAATTCTAACATTAATTCTAATGAGAAAGTCAGTTTGATGTTTATCATCTATTTGTCGATAAAGTAAAATCTATCGAAAAACTTTTAGGCAGAATAATTATAGAAAGATTTTTTGAAAAAATTAAACTCATTTTTCAAAAATGACAATTTTTTCAACATTTTGTAATATACTTAAAAAGAGGGGGAAAAGTTCACAGAAACTATGTACTATTTACGACTTATCAGGTTTTACGTTCAAACATGTCATTTCTCGTTCGCAATGATATCCTTATATGGAATTCAATTTTTTTTTCTTTTTTTGTAAAATAAGTTTCTTCAGTTACTGTGAAACTTTGAAAGAGTTCGGAAATGCGTCTAGTCTTATCAAGTTATATCGAAGATATTGGGTCATTAGTCTTTTCCTTATTACAAATTTGTTTTTCATCATTTCGCTCTTTGCGCGGACTTCCCTTTCTTTGCTGTTAATCTTTTTTTATTAAAATTAATTGCTTCTTTTTGTGGTTTATTTCAAGGAAATGTAACTGCAAAACAGTGAGAATGAATAAATATTTTATTTTAATTTTCACTTTTATTGCACCTGGATCGTTGGAATATGTAATAAAATTTGATAAGAGTGAAGATGGAAATGAAATTGTATTCCCCGAACAGCTTCCTCAAAAACAAGTAAGTTAAATTTTTATTTTAAATTATATTTTAAATCTAAAACTTGCGGAAATTCTAAAAATTTTTTATCTGAATAAAAATATTAATCTAATTTTGCATAACTACATTAAGTATATATTAGAAAATATATTTGTTATTCAATTTTATCAATATAATTTTTAATATTTTATATTCGATAAAACTTGAAAATTTTCGGTTTTATGGTTTTTTTTATATGAAAAAAAAGTAAATATATCAAAAAAGATTATATTTAGATGGAATCTATCCAATTTTTACCATTATAGTATGATAATACGATAATGAACGTAAAATTTAAGACCTTACCATTAAAATTGAGAAAAAATGTAAGATACTTCATAACGGATAAAACTATATGAATTCTTGATTCTAGCTAATAGCATCCACTCATATTTATTTTCACCTTGTTCGTTTTACTTTGATGAATCCTCGCTTTAAATACCAAACCATTCGCAAGAATGAATTGAGCAAAAATTTTTTGAATTTATTTTTTAGGAAATACCATTGGAACTGATCCGCAGATTAAATGAGCAACAAATATTATCTATCAATGATTTTATGGATAATTTCATTGAATCTGATAATTCATCAATTGCCTGTATGTGTTTAAATAATTTTTTTAAAATATTTTTTCTTATATATTTTTATTTTGCACAACTAAGAAAAAAATGGCTAAGAAATATTTCAACTTTTACAAAATTAAGAAATTTTTAAAATTAGTCTAACTTTATATGACAAAAAACTTAATTTTCATTTTAGAGCCATTAAGCTGTGTATTTTCTATGCATTCATTTATGTAGTATATAAATATTTTATATTATTTATATTATTAATACATGAACTATTTACCCCTTATATTCTGCAATAAAAGTTAATTGATAAAAAATTTCTTTGTATTTATTAATATTTAACTTTACATATTTATTAATATTTAACTAATTTTATATTATTATATATTTAATATTTATTATATTATTTATTTAATATATTATTATTATTTAATATTAATATTAAATTATAAATTTATAATATAATTATAATATAATTAATAAATTTATAATATAAATATTA